>JAVQJG010171728.1:0-20012 GCA_036024015.1 Craterocephalus amniculus
ACTGCAAGAGTCTGTTTACTGGACTGATAGTACTTCTGTTTTGAAGTATATCAAGAATGAAACATCTAGGTTCAAGACTTTTGTGGCAAATAGAGTTGGAGAGATACTCACCCAATCCACTTCATCTCAATGGAGGTATGTTGATACCCACAGTAACCCAGCGGATATCGCCTCAAGAGGAGCCGGTGTTGAGTCTTTCCTGAAAACTGACAAATGGGTGTCTGGACCAAAGTTCTCTCCGTGTTGGCCCTGCGACAGACTGGCGACCTGTCCAGGGTGTACCCCGCCTCTCGCCCCTTGACAGCTGGGATAGGCTCCAGCACACCCGCGACCACTTGGATTAAGCGGTTCAGAAAATGGATGGAAATTATCAATTAATCGATCATTGATTGATAAGATGAAACAACTATCAATTAATGAATTACTTGATAATTTGCATCCCTAACAGCGATTAAATACACTGACACATTCTTCTTCTTCGTTCCTACAAAGCCACGAAAACCAGACCAAAATTGTGCATATAAAAAAAGTAAAAGATGCTCCATCTTCTGTGTTATGAATGCGTCTCAACAGTAAGCGGTCTTATGATCAGAGATTAAACATAACAAATAATAAATACGACCTTAAAACTGAAACTCAAGACATTTTTCAAGGTATCTATACAACTACAACTAAACTACATCTAGCCGTGAAACACATTAATATATTATACACCCTTAGGAACTTTGCTAAGGGTTAATGGAAATGTGTGCAACAGAAAAAAAATCAGGGTAAGTCTCCTTTATTTCTGTTTTTAGTGATTTATATTTAGTTAACCTGCACATGCACATCCACAGAAGTTACACCGGTATGATGTGGAATAAGTGTAAATTCCTTTTCTGCACATGCTGAGTTCTTACGTCTGCGCCGCTCCCACAAACAAAAAATAAATGAATCCCAAACATAAAACCCAACATACGCTTATTGCAAAGCAGATACAGGCGGGGATTAATGTTACTGGTGGTTGATCTTCTCACCTGTTGGGCTCCATCTGGGCCCTCCTCTCCAGAGAGCTCCTGGAGAACTGTGGCCAGACGGGTGAACATAGAGATGGCACTAAAAGGGAAGAAAAAAGTAAAAAAAAAACTGTGTCACACTCATTTCTGCTTTATATGCACTTTTAACAAAACTTAAATTTAGCTTATCTATTACTGCACCAGGCTCTTATCCGATAAGGTTTGGCTTTATGTTATCTTGCAAAGCTGCAAACACAAACTCATTCCAGTGCGTGTTTATTCTACTTTGCATGGACGGGGCGAACCAGTTTTACTGACATAAGATCAAAGTTCATTCCTGGCCTCGAAGAGAAAAGCGAACAAAACCTTTACGATACTTTTCAGTTGTGCAGTAAATCCTGTCGAGGAACAGGATGTAGATGCATGACTGGACGGAGATTTTCAGGGTGAGGAAAGCTTTTCCAGGCTCAGGTTTTGAGCCAAAATAGATGCAAATGTCTTTTAAACATCTCTCTACTTCGAGATAAACATGTCATCTGTTTAGAAACTAAAGGTGAAAAAATCCCTCCTTCCAGTTTCTTGATGATGCATTTTCTTCTTATTAATCTCTTTTCGAATGCATTAATACAAGAATATTAAGTATTTCCAGTTTTGCCTGTTCAGTTAAAGTGAAATGAGTTCACAGAGCATCAGCACTGAAACTGAGCTGAAGTGTCAAAAAACTGATATAACAGGAAAAACACTGGAAACTAAACCTGGATAATAGCATTTTTAATTGGAAAAACTACCTAAATTATTAGCTGAACACATTTTTGTCATTTGCATAATAAGTTATCAGAGCTTAAAGGAAAATAGTGAAACTGATTATGATTAATACAACTTCACTGATCCCCAAGGGCAACTTGTTTACACAAGGCAGGCATCATCATCAGCCCATCTAATCACATTATGACAGATAAGTTAATAATGAAGCCTCTAGTTGCAAAACAAATTATTTCTACAAGTAATTTATTCTGTAAAGTGTCCTTGGGTGTCCTAAAAGGCGCTACCAAATAAAATGTATTATTATTATTATTATTATTCCCTCAGCCATCAGGCTACTGAAGTCTAACTGTCCTTTTAATTCGTTCATATTTTACTCGGGATGTTTATCCATTTTTTTTGTATTTATTATCATTTTACTGCATTATTTCCACTTTATTCTGGTCTTATCAACTTTTAGTCTGTTGATAAGTCATATTTGTGTTATAGCTGCTGATATGTGATACAGCAGATGAATGTGCACTTTTTAAAAGTGTAGAAAAGAGCCTGCGTTAAAATGTGTCTATATTTATTTATTAGTTAATCTATTATAAGTAGAGTCAAATCTGGGGCTCTGCATAGCTCTTCCTGATGTAACATGTGACTTAATCCCAACCTGTAAAGATGAAAGGCGACATATTTTCAGACACTCCCTAGCTGTTTTCCAGGGAGGTGCGGAAAGAGGCGACCCTCTTCCCAACCTGCAGGACTCTCCACTGCGGCTGCGTCACTCTTTTAGTGAACGGCAAAGATTATAGCGAGCTAACGCAAAACAGACGAAAACTCACGGACACGCACGACAACACAATCTTAAATAAGAAGTCAATGCAAAACGGTGAGCTGAAAAGGATGCTTCGTGAAAACAGCCGCTTCTTTCCGTGATGCAAAATATTTTAGCTGGAGCTACAAGCTAGCTAAGGTTGCTAACAGGTAAATAAAGACGGCGACGTTAACGGCTGCTTCGCGGAGTTTTTCTTCTCCGTGCATGAAATGCTGTGTTATGTGCCTCTGCTGGTGGTGAACTTTTAACAAAGAGGGGCCTTTAACTTACCTGTGCGAGTGCTTCTCAGGTAAAGTCGTGTGGATGCACTTTTCTTTATTTCCTGGGATGGATTTCTGAGCATAGCCACATCACCAAACACTCCCGGAAACAAAACTTCCTGCGCGCTGATTGGACAGAAGGGATCTCTAAGAGATCGTCTGCAAATTACATCCCTCTACTCCATTTTAGGGAGTATCTAAGGATTTACACATGCTTCAAAAATGAAAAATTAATCTTAAACCCTGAAACAAAAACTTGTTCACACCTGAAACATATTGAAGACATTTTAAAGATGGCAGGACGTGATCCAAGACTCAACCTGATCATCAACCATGGGAAGCAGCTGGGGAGGAGTTTGCTCCTGCTGGCCTACTACACCACAGTGTTCATGGTGTTTGTGGGGCGCTTTGTGGAGTGGATGGTGTATGCAGTGAAGTGGACCGGCCTGTTCGGAAGATATACAGCGTCAACCTTTGACTTCATCTACAGATGCCTGCACAGAAGGAAGAGGAGAAATATGAAGAAGATATGCCCAAAGTCTAACATGGAGCCACAATGACTTCTTCTTTTTTTCTTTTCTTTTTTCTAATAAAAACTTCTTGCAACTGTGCCAAGATACAGGAATAAAACTACAAACTAAAGCAAAAAGACAAGAAATGATGCTGAGAGAATGTCAGAAAACATGAGGCCTTACTAAAGTCAGAAAATATATGTTTGTACTCACTATTTGTTATATAGTTTTTTTCATTGTTATATTTTTATGTGTTGTTACATAATGTGTCCATGTTCAGGAAAATACTCCTCAGATAACAGAGAAAATGTTGCTGCCTATCAATTGTCATACCTATTGATATGACTGTTAATTAATGTATTACAGGTTAATACAAACTGAAGTAAAACAGTAATGTAAAGTACATAATTGTACCAAAACAAACATTTTCACTACAAACCAAACAAAGAACTTATTGTAGGAATTTATTTTGTATTAGATGAGCCAGTCTAAAAAGCTGTTCCTGTTTGACTGGAACAAAGATTTGTTTATGGCCAGGAAAATAAACACTAGTACTGAATGTATCATAAAAGTAACTAATATATTAGCTTAAGCTATTCTTGAATATCAATGTTGCTTAAAAATGACCACTTTTGTTAATTTTTGTATATTTTAGTAGCTCAGTTAATTTGTAAAGCTGTGTATTGATTTTTTTTTTGTCTTTTTAAAAAATATAACAGTAAGTTTTAGTATATACGGATCAACATGTGCACTCTACTGCAAGCAGAAAACTTGTTCCTGTTGAATAAGATTGTGACAAAGACACTTAAACATGAAGCTGAAATTCTTTTATGTTCCATACATTCAGATCAAATGGCTTCCGGAGAAGTTTTGATATCATTTCCTATTCATTTCAAATGTATTGCCTTCATGGTTTAGTCTGTGGTATCCAAATAATTTTCTTTACTAATCTTCAGTAATCCTGTTTACATGCAGATAAACACAATTAAAGCTGGAAATAACCTGATTAACTTCCTTTTTTTCTTTTTGTTTTTACTCTAAATTAATAGAAAATGAAATAGTATTAAATACCTGCTGTTTATTAACATTGTTTATGCCAAATACATTTTTTTCCAAATTCCAAAAACAGGTGAAATGTAAATAAAACAGAATGCAATTATTTTATTCCCAGTTAATAAACAAAATATCAGGTTTTGAAACTTAGACCATATATAGAAAATATGAGCTGATAGTAAAAACTAGTTCCAGGCTGATGTTCAGCATCGTGTCTGTAAACATCTGGAGTTTTGTGTGTACAGAGCTTCCTCCTGATTCTATTAATCCTGTGATGACAACATACAGTTTATGGATCTTCATAATCTTCAATTTTACGAGGAACATTTTTCACACAACTGGGCGACTTTACAACTTTCAGACCCAGTTTGTCTCAGACTGGTGAAGATCTGTCGATCTCTCTATCTGAGAGACTCTGCATCTCTGAAATACTCCTCTTACATCCAATTATGTCACTTAAATGGTCAAGTTTAGGTTACCTGTTTATCACTTTTCCAGCCTTTTGTTGCTCCCATTCCAACTTTTTACAGACGCGTTGCTGCCATCAGACTCACAAAGAGCTCATACTCTCCATGAAATTAATAATAATTATGATCTACTGGGAATAAAACACAAGTTGATTAGATTGGAAATCAATGAAATCTGTTTTAATTTACATCTAAGTTTTACCCTAGCCACAATTTAGAACAAGTAGAGCTCAGATGTAATGAATACATTTTCCAGGCAGAGAGTTGCAGGAGGAGGGTTTCTGGTGGGAGGAGCGGGGTGAAGTATCGTGTCTTGCAATGTGCTCGGCTTTCAGTAAAGCTGCACGGTGAATATTCGAGACCACGCTCAGAACAAGTTGTCTCCTCTCAGGCTGGAGGCGTGCTGGGTGTCCCCGCCTGCACGTGATGGATGAGAGCCGAATCGCGCCAGTCAGCAGATCTCAGGGTAAACGTGCCCTTTAATGAAGCGATTAAGCTGATCATCTGTATGTTTGCCTGGATTACTGCCAGTGATTAAACCCAAGGAGAACATGGGAGGGGGGCGTGGAAGAAGGGGAAGCTACAAAAGGCCCCGACCTGCTTCCACTCTCACCCTAAAGGTCCCAAGGTTGTGTGACTGTGAACAGGGATAACTTCCGCTTCACAGTAGACCAATTGGGCAGCGCGGGTCTTCCAGCGACTACATCTGGGCCTTCTGCTCTCGGAGCAATGGGAAACTCCACGGGAAGCACTGTGGATGACTTGCAGGCGGTGGAGATGCACCTCTGGTACAAGAAGTTCATGACCGAGTGTCCGTCGGGGCAGCTCACCCTGCACGAGTTCAAGCAGTTCTTTGGGCTGAGGGGTCTGGATCCAGAGGCCAACGCCTACATAGAGCAGATGTTCCGAACGTTTGACATGAACAAGGTGAGATATACAACAAACTACAAATCTTTGAAGAGTTAAGCTGCAACTTTATGTATAACGCACTTCAAAAACAACAAAGTTGACTTAAGTGCACAAACAGTGGGAGGCTGGATTAAATTCTGATTAAGAAGATGCTCTGAAACCAGTTTTAGTTCTTACTGTGTATCAGTAAACTATAAATTGGGGTTTCAAACATGTGCTACATTTAAAGATAAAAAATGAAATAAAGTTGAAATTCAGATTAATTATGATAGAAATTTCCAGTGACATCTGGAAAGTTTTGCTGTCTTCAATTAAATTACAAGAAATGCTAAATGTCTTTACAATAGATTTATCCAGTTTAAATATCTTTGATATTCCTTTTTAAGCCCGATGCCTTTCTTATTTACTTATATATAAAAAATATAAGGGGCCAATTAATAAGTTAGAATAAAAACAAAAGTTTATGCTCAGAATGTTTTTTATTTTAAGAAATGGAGGAATTAAAGACTTTTTTGGAGCAGGAGATTAAGAAATATAATCAATATATTTTATTTATTTTAATGTTACGATATATAAGGCAAGGCAAGTTTATTTGTATAGCACATTTCGGTACATGACAATTCAAGATGCTTTACATACAAACATTATAAAAATTACAGCAAGGTGCAGAAAGCAATAAGGAGAATTAAAAACAAAAGTAAATAGTAAATAATTGATTTAAGTTCTATTATAGTGAAAAATAGCCGTAAAAGAAGCCATTCATCTCTAAACCAATATTTAGGAGTAAATATTGGGACTGTGGATGAAAATTAGCCTTGTGCTGGTATATTTACAGCAAGTTTTGTCTGTTCATTAATATACACTGCCCCATTAAATAAATAAATAAATAAATCTATATAAATAAATAAATAGTCTAGATACTGAAGACTAAAAGAGTCAGAGTTATTTATGAGGTCAAGATGTTTTTGTCTGAGTATTCATGAGGACAGAATCAGGGAAAAATTTGGCCATTTTCTGTTCATTAACTAAGAGTTTCAGCACAACTTCTTCAACATCTGATCAAAACATTTTCCTGTGATGTTATTTACCGTAAAATGAGCTGAAATCTGAGTGGCTGTGGGAACGAACCCCACTCTGACCCTAACTGGGAGTCATTTCCAAGCCAGCGACTGGGTCAGCACAGGATGTCGTGTCTAGAAGCTTTATTTAGCTTCTCCCCCCGGCTAACAAAAGGCTGCGTTAATCTCTGGGCTTGATTTAAACAGTGAGATTATCTGAGACGATGCTTTGATGCCTAGATTGTTTAGACACAGACAGTCCCAGCAGATAATCCTCGGTCCTGGCACAGGATCTGTAAGCACCTGATCACTCATTACAGCTTCTAATGGCTGACAGCAGATAAAAGAGCAGCTGCTTGCCTCTGCAGGACGGATACATAGATTTTATGGAGTACGTGGCCGCTCTCAGTCTGGTGATGCGGGGGAAGATGGAGCACAAGCTGCGCTGGTACTTCAAGCTTTACGATGTGGACGGAAACGGCTGCATCGACCGCCACGAACTCCTGAACATCATCAAGGTTGAGTCGACTTTTCTCCATCTCGCATGCTGCATTTTCAGCCCGGCCTCGTCTTTAACGCTGATTGCCTCCTTCTCCTCCAGGCCATCCGTGCAATCAATGGGAATGAGAGTCAGGAAACTACAGCCGAGGACTTCACAAACAGCGTATTTGACAGGATTGATGTCAATGGAGACGGTGAGTACGAGCAGGATGTTGTCTAGACCGCTGGTTCCTAAACCTTTTTAGCCACGACCCCCAAGATGACATTTATTAGTGTTTGTGACCCTCCCTTTCACGCTGACCATTACTGATTATACAGGTTCTATGATAAGAATATGCTGGAAAAGCAGTGTTTTCAGGTAATTCAACATAAAAGGTGAAACCAATACATGTTATGTACTAAGACGCAAGATTTTACTTTCAGAGGCCTGACATTTTCGTATTTAAAATCCATTTTTATTAATTTCAAGCAATATTATAATTTTCTGAGATTTTTAATTTTAAGGTTTTCTAAAGCTGCAAATCCTGATCAGCAAAATCTAAACAAATAAAAGCTGAAATATATTGATTTGTAGTACCTGTATATGTCACGGGTCGTCCTGCAGGAACCTCTAAACATGATTAATGTGCATTAATGTGTTTAAATATTAAGATCCTAAATTCAGATTTTTTCTTTTCATTAATGGTTTCATTTTGATAGCCATGATTATAATCCCAAATGGGAAAAATACAGGTTTTATATTTTTTACAATTATCTGGCGACCCCCTGAAATGATCTCCTGACCCACTGCTCTAGACACTGAAGACACAAAATGAAGTCTTCTACCTTTTTTGTAAATTTCCAAGCTTCTCACGATTTTTTTAGAGTCCAAACTTCAACTTCATCACCTCATTATGATTCTTTTCAATGCAATGTTGCTCCTTAACTCACAAGCGCACAAAAAGTTGTAACAGAGTAAATATAAGGGCTGAGACGATAGGATTTTTTGGGAGCCGATTCGATTTAAATTGCGATTCCCGTGATTCTTGACTAAAATTCTTTTTGCAAGTTTTTTTTCTTGATTTCAATTAGGAAAAAACAACATAATAGCCAGACCAACATTCTGCTGCTATAATGCCGGACAAGACAAGTATTATAGTATATGTAAATTTTTATATGTAAAAAATGTTTTAAAAAAACTGCATTTGAAAAAAGAAATTTCGCAAAAAGTTAATATTAAAATTGTAAAATAGAATATTCCGATATGCGATTTCATAACAAAAAAAAAAAAAAAAGATTTTAAAATTGTGAAATAAAAAAATCTATGTAATCGATTTTTGGATTTAATTTTTCCACCCCTAGTAAATATCTAAGATATGGTTTCAGTATTACACATGAGTATGTATAGCTATTGACTACTCCTTTGTTTGTGTGGTTTTAGAGTTGTTGAAAAACAAATAATGAACTGAAAAGGATCACAATAATACCACTAAAAATACTAACGGACCAGTTCAGACTGGGCTTCTTTTCTGACCAGTGTGCATACCTGTGAATACAATCCTTCCTGTCGAACAGGTGAGCTCTCCCTGGACGAGTTTGTGGCCGGCGCTCGCAGCGATGAAGACTTCATGGAAGTGATGATGAAGAGTTTGGACCTGCGCCACATTGTGGCCATGATCCACAACAGGAGGCACAGCGTCTAGGACCCGTCTGTCCATCTACCTCGTCCTTCTGTCACTGCCTCTGGTCTAAGAATAAAAAAAAAGGTCTTTTTTTTTTTTACTGTGGGAATTCTAGCGATGAATCCACAGTAATGTGATTCCAGGGCACCACGCACACCAACATAACCTGTTAAATCTCTAGAGGAGTGACACATATGCACTTTAAGTGGGATGACTGGGTCAATCCTTGCAGATGGGCCATTGTCCTTGTGTAATGACGGCGAGCTCTCCCAAGGCCACCCTGGTATGAAGGATGATCTTTAGGACAGTCCATTTAGCCTCAGACATCCTGAGGGATAAGAGGAGAGTGTCAGCTTGCACTGAAGCGCACTTCCCGTTTTATCTTCTGTCCGAGTCCCTCTGCATCAAATTACTGGGCTTTGTTTACCTTCTGCTGCCTGTGGGCTTTACAGGAGGAAGCTACAACTCTGCAGTGTGGGTAACATCCCTGCTAATTTGATTAAGTCACTGGCTGTGAAGGTGACAGCCTGTGGAGAGATTCAGTGGCGTCGGCTGATAGGACTCTCAATTGTTTACTTCTTTTTTATCTTTTCAACTTTTCTAAAAATAAATAAATAAATTCAGGAATATCTAAAGAAGCAGAAAACGAGCTTGTTTTTGTGTTGATGTGGCACATCTAGATGATCTTTGTCTTGTTTGTTGGCTGCACTCATCTGGTGCCTTCTGTGTGAAGAGTGCTGAATATGTTCAGCTTAAGCTTATTTGTATACTCAAAATAAAAAATCTTGAAAAACACAATATTCTGGTTCTTACATATTCCTGCATTCTTTTTTTTTTTAAACATTTTTTGTTTTGATGCAACATAATGGTGAGGGAAATTAAGCTAAATATGTCTCACTAAATACTTAAGTATGATTCTGTTCTCCCATTGGTTTGAAGCAGATGGATACCAGTATAAAAAGGGCTCAACTTACTAACCACCATTTAGCACCTTCATTGATTATAATTTAGATAAAACAAGAAATGTAATTTGCCCAAAATGTGAATCTGTTCCGATAAGTCTACTTTATATCAAGATTAGAAGCCTGAAATGTGATGGGCAGTAAGTAAATTTGTTTTTCCTTGATTAATAAAACAAACTGGAGTTGAATTATACAACACTGGAAAGCCTAATTAGTGTCCTTTACAACCAGGTATCACCTGTAATAGGGGTGGGCGATATATATATATATAGAAAATTTACCGATACAGACATTTACAACAATACCCAATATCATTTTTGCCTATATCGATAAATTTGATATTTTAAGAAAATGAAAATAAAATGGTGCTGCCCAGTCAATGGTTATTGGTCTATGTATGAATTAATTCCTATGAAATATTTTACAAAAAATCTGATTCCCAGCATATTCAGAACAGAGAGTGACACAGTCCGTCTGATATTACATCGGTGGCAAATAGAAATTGTGCACCATTGTGCTGTTATCGTCCATTTATCGTCATCGAGATGAACTGCTCCATATATCATGATGGTAACCTGTAAGGATGGTGCTTCTGTGGAATAAACAAAACAGCTTTATATGCATAGTTACCCCCCTAAAATATGCCAAAATCCCCATTAGTATAATAAGAGCTTAGCCCCCAACAATGTAATCCTTATTCCACAGAAGCACCATCCTTACAGGTTTTACCTGGTTGTAAAGGTGACTAATCCGGCTTTCCAGCCATGTGTGATACAACTGGTACTAAAGACGAGATATAATCAACAAAACCACAAAAAGTAAAGGCTCCTCAATATTGACAGAAAAAACTGATTTAAATAAATGCCACTCTTTATTTCATATATGATGGTTTTATCAGTTTTTAAATACAACCCAGTGAGATTTATACAAAACAAAGGTTCTGCTCAGTGCTTCCAGACATGGTTGTACCAGGACCAACTGGACCAAACCACAGAAATATCTACACATTTCTATGAGCAAAACAAAAGTTTTAATCTCTGCATCTTCGTTTCAGCTCTAAAACAGTTACTACACGAGAAAGTAAAGTAACCAAAATAATCAAACGTTTTGCAGATGGAGGGATGAGAAATAATTTAAAAAATGAGAGCCATCCCTGTTTAGTTGTTTCTGACCTGAGTATCCGCCCCGCTGCAGCTGCTGTATCCTCTGACTTACTGCTGCAACTCTACAGGATAAAATCCTGCCGCTGAGCAAGGCGATGATTCACCTGCACGGTGCCAGGATGCCTTCATGTCACATTATTAGAGACAGAGCAGTGTCTGTGTCCATCCCTCTGCTATCACCCTGTGCAGAATATCTGTTATTTATCATTACAAAAAATAAAGTTAATAAAAAAAAAATACATTTCTGGACATTTAATCTAAAACTGACCTTGTCCTTTAACCATATAAAACAAGTAAAAGTCAAGTTTAAGGCTTTTTATACAGGCAACAAGTGTATTAATCTGCCACAAGGGGGCAGCAACATAATCTGATTATAGTCCCTCCATATCGGTGATCTGAGCACCGGGTTCTGACAAACGCTTGTCCTTGTTCTCGTAGGAGGAGATCTTACTGCAGTGTCTCTGTCACGCTCGGCGGGCTCACAGGAAGTCGTACAGATACTTCAAGATATCAAAATTCACCGTCCTGGAAAATAGATCCAACATGTTCTCTGTGAATTTCAGCAAAAGGTCAGTTCCCCTGAATAACCCGGTTAGTCCCGGCCATGAGAGCGAGCACACTCACCTGGATATGGCGCAAATGAAATCCAGTGAAACGGCACATTTATACTTGGGGGCATCGAGCTGGTCGTCATGACTGACCTGAGCCAGCAGCTGCAAGGTCACCAGAGACGAGATCTGAGAGGACGGAGAGCAGAATGACTTCAGGATGTGCTTCTTTACTTTGATGCTGCCGTCCATGATGATGAAAGCCAGTGGCGCAGATACGGGTCGAGTCTGGTTTTCTAAAACCATTTCATGCTCAGAGCCCAAACAGATCAGCAAACCCATGACCACATTGGTCTCATTTGGGTTTACTAGGCATGATTTTACTGTAAATTATTTAACATTTCTAACTAAAATGTGAGAAAATATTGTTTAACATTTGATTTCTCTTTTTTTTTTTGCTTATATGACAATGGTGAAATAAAGAGTGTGAAATTATTTTTTTGAATTCTGTGGTAAGTCAGGAGAGTAACATTAGCTTTCTAAAGTCCTCCTTCACTAAAAGGCTGTTTAATATAAAGCAACTATCAGAATTTCATACAAAAATCATCGCAGCAATCAGTAAATTACCATCATACGGAGCAGTCACACCCACAAGAATTTGAATCTTGCTTTTTAACATTTGAACCAGTCTGATGAATCAGTGGAGGTGTGGAGTGATGAGAAAGACTTTTCCACAAACAATAGTCAAATCTGCAGAAATTCATTAGAAGGAAACCTCGGGTTGGACTGGTCAGGCTTTGGGTTGTGCAACCGTGGGATCATTTCACCAAGAGGAGGGGAAAAAAACTCAAATAAATGTAGAATGAAGAAAGTAATAATAAATAATAATTTGATAAATTATAATTTAGTGAAATAAGACATTGTTTTCTAATTTAACAGAGATGAAAAAATAATAAAAAACAGACAATATGATCCTGGACTAATGAGAGCACTTTGTTGATGAGGCCAAAAAAAACCCCTGCTTGCAGATGTATGAGTCTGACAGAGTTACAGAAAACACCTGATTGCATTGATCGCCTCAAAGAATTGCTCAACAAATATTAGCTAATGAGTGATGTAACATATATTAATTTCTCATTTTTTAAAAATTTCTATTATATTCCAATCCAATTAATTTTGTGATGTATGTATTTTTACTTCAGCTTATTTCAGTGACGGCTGGTTTTGTCCTTTAATGGAAGGTACGAATAATTTTACAGATCATGTTTACAGATCATGGTAGCTGCAACATGATGCTAAAGGACACAAAAAAAAAAAAAAAAATTGTGCATACATGGCAACAGCAGGAATATACACAATAAATATCAGAGTGCTCTCAAACAAGGCAGAAGAGTTTTGTGTAAAAATCCAAGCAGAAAGCAGTTCTGCAACCATTTCTGATTGGTTGGTAAAATCACAGAGTATTATTCTCAGGACTCTTTTCACTTGGATACCTGCATGTATTTATTTTGATGATAAGTATCTGAGTTATCAAAGCATTTGGGGTCATAGTTGTGTATTTTTTTCCCCAATATCTTTTATAAACAAGTGTTGAATTACGTTTTTTTCCAGCACATGGAAAAAAACTTTCCACATGTTTAAAGTCTGGAAAACACGGGTAAAAATGATGGTTTTGTTCTGAGAACTGCTTTTTTACCATTTGAACCCGATGAATGTAGGCTGGGACTCCTGTTCACAGGGCTGCAGTGCAACTTAAAAACATTTTTGGATGCATCCTTTTTCTTTTTCTCATCACGAGACTACTAAAAGTATTTGTGACAGCCCAAACTTAATCTATTTCTACTACTACTGTGGTTTCATTTCCCAAAAATTTTCCCAACAATAAAAAATAAAATTAAAGTGTGCCTTAAGCAACAAACCTGTAATAAATAAATTTAAATGTCAGCAAACTTATAAAATCTAACCAACCTCCACCTGTTTAGTGCAGTGAGCAATTTAATCCAATATCTATTGATCTTGTGAGGAGCTTTGTCCCAATCATCTGCGTTAATGTGCAGATTTGATGACTCAGATTTCTCTGCTTCTTTAGTAACTACATGACTGAATACATTCGAGTAAAGAGCTGACCTGGGAGAAGATGCTGGCTGTCGGGGCGACTCTGCTGTCCACCACGCTGTAGAAAATTGCGAGCAAGCGGTCCAAAGGGAAGGGCTTCGGGCCCAGAAGGTGGTTACTCGTCTGGAAGAGACGGATTATGTTTGCAATGCGTTGACTTCTCACATAAAATCCTGTTTAACAGAATGTTAAACTGGGATTAGGTGGGGATAATCACCTTTTCATTTTTCTTCAAGAAGTTTGTTTTTTTAATTTTACCGTGGTGCTGTTGGGCAAAAACAGGAAAAGATTAAATTCTCAAATGCAAGTGAGTCGGATCCTGCAGCAGCCAAACAGTGGCATCACAACAACAGAGGATTTCCAGGCATATTAAGCATTGAGATAACATTTTTCTACCTTAAGAAAGAAGCGTTTATCTGTGCGGGCCGGGTTGTAGGAAGCCAGATAGGCAGCAATCAGCAGGTACTTGGAGTAAAAAGGAAGCTCAACGTGAGTGTGAGCCGATAAACCTTTGATGGAAAGAAAATAAATGTGATAAGCCAGCAACTATTTATTTCCTACTATTCTGATAAATAAGTTACCTTTTCCAATTAAATAGTGGGACAAAAACGGCTATAAAATAATTGAACACCATTTTTTTCCTCCTATTTAAAATCATGTTAATCAGCTTCAGACCTGTTAATCAAACACTGAATCATTTAAGGACTTCTAACAAGTTAAATGACTTGACTTTAATTAAAAACATGCTCTACATAATATCAGGGGGATGGTGCGCAAGATAAAAGTCTTAATATGAAAATCAGGGTCTTCATAGCAAGAAAATGCCCCACTGCTTTCCACATTTTAACCTCAGCCATTCCACTTTAAAACGTTCATTACTTAGTGCAGCATGTCATTTCGAAGAAAAATAAGGCAAAACAACAGATGAATCTGGTGAAATCCAGGAAAAATGTCACAATTTTTCTTCCTGATGTAATTCTGCCAATTAATGATGAATGGTTTTAAACTTTAATGTGAGATAAAAATATTGAGCTTTAAAAGAGATCAATTAGACATTTTGTCCACAAACTCATCAGTATCACTGCATAAAATATACCAAAGCAATCTACCCAATTTCACAGCTCATTTCTAACACATCCAAACCCCCATCCCTCAATTCTTCTTATGCTGAAAATAAATTAGCATCGATGTTTGTTTTTTAAGAAATAATTCAATAATTAAAATAATAAAATTTGATTTTAAGGAGTTAAAAGTTTTAAACTGATTCAATATTTTGACATTTTGATTTGAGAAGGAATAAAAGCGGTTTCAGGCTGTGAACATTTCGATCAAAGAGTATCAAAGACGTAAAAAAAGGGAAAATTAAATGATTGCAAAAGTTTAGGCCCCTAGTTGTTCCACAAACAAAATGGTCACCAAATAAAAACAAGACAAATGAGAAAAAATATGCATAATAAGGGTTAAAAGTTCATAGCATTTTTATGAGTTTGCACCTCTCAAAGCCCCGGCCTCGCTCTCCTCCGTTTGCTGCATCTGCTCCCACTGAAGACTACATCGACAAAAACCACAAGCTGCTGTTATACATTTACACAGGCAATTTTGCAGATAATTTAATGAGCAAATAAATGATACAACACATACCTGGACACCTCTCGGAGGTAAACCGTCTGCATGGCCTTTTTCAGATGAGGCTCAATGTTTTTCCACAGCTTGTGTGTGTCGGTTTCTTTCACTAAACATCAAGAGATACTCATCAAATACCCCCACAGACAGAATATATTAAAGTCATATTTTAAGATCTCAATAAATCAATAGGAAAATAAAAAAGGCACAACAAAAATAACTAAAGCTGCATTCATAATTCACACATAACAAAATTTAATTAAAACATTTAAATAATTTTTATGTTGCACTGACTGATTTCAATGAATTAGAAATTAAAAGAGCCAAGCAACAAACAGCCAAAGAAAATAATTTTTTTTCTGGTTTTCCCCTAAAATTTGAAAAAGAAGAGTCACGCTATTAAATATGAAAATTATTCATGACAATTTTATAACAGTGAGCCAGAGGAACAATGATTTTAGACTAAAGGTTTGATGTGAACGGATCTGTAAACACCACAAGGAGATAAAGAAGCAAACAAATTGGACTGAATGAAAGGAAGTAAAAAGGATATCTGTGCGTTTTGAAACGAAACATTCCCACAGCCGTTAAAATGACAGATTTAATAAATTAACTTAAAAATAGATTCAAAACAGAGTTACTGGGGAAAATGCCACATTTCTGGGTGAACGTATACAATCCAGTCATGAAGCTGAGAATCTGTCAGATGGACTGAAACACATTCATAACTTCACAAACTAGTAAATTCACAAGATGGTGAATTTACTAGATTTCTTTTCTGCTATTAGCATATTTACCCACATTGTGTCTGTGTATAAAACCTTTTACCAAAGGAAATGTGCTCCGTGGTTCATACAGAAAACCACTTTTTATTTCATTATGATCAAACACTATGAGGAAGCTGGTGCAGAGGCAAACATACGGACATTAACTTTAGCATTTGGATGATTTTAAGGTCAATATAGAAAAAAGGACAGCTGCCCAGTAAGTGGTCTTTAAAAGAAACTAATTCCTTTCACATAACTAAGATCACATGGCTCCCGTCTGGCAATTAACTCATTAGGAAGGATTTTTTATTAGTTGTGCCAGTCAAACAAATGGAAATATCTCATATTTTGACATTTTTAGCGAGAGGAGAAGTAGCTGAAGAATATGTGCAAGGTGTGTAAAAGTTGTGTTATTAATAAAGTAAAAATCATACCGATAACTCAGGATATTACATTTTGGAACAAATATCAGCCCCTAATATCAGGCATCAGTCATAACTACACTAAAGCAAAAATTTTATTTTTTTTTGTTCTTCTGTCACAAAGTTGTGCTCAGCTAAACTCATCTTTTAGAAGAAAAAGGGTTAATAAGTTTTGTTATTTTAATAAAACACTGATAAATTAGGACAGCTTTACCTTTCCCTGTTGCCAAAGGCTCGCAGAACTTTGAAAAGTTGAGGGCAGCCTAGTTGAAAATGAAAAATAAATGAATAAAACATAAAGGCAGCAAAAAAAAAAAAGTGCGTCTGTTTGTGTGAAAGCACGTTTCTGACCAGATGTCGCAGCTCTCGGAGGTCCCGGCACACCGAGTAGAAAACTCCCAGCAAGATGTTGATGTAGGACGAGTAAAACTCTGCTGAATATGAAGGATTTCTGTCCCGGGACAAAATCTGCTGCAGCTCCCCTTCAAACGGGAAACCAACCCAAGGTCACCGACCTCAGCTTCACATATTTAAATTGTTTTTAAAAGAGTTGGATCTATAAAAACAGCTAGATTTACTGTGTAGTATGCACTAAATTTATACAGTTTAATAATAAAACATTTCTCCACATCGCTAAATGAGGTGTTAGAACAAAATCACAGATCCAAACCTCGCAGCACAAGTGTGCTTCATCATTAAGCAGCGTGGTGCGAGGGCTGAAAATACCTTTACTGTAGTCAGGGAAATGGAGCAGAAGTGGCTCAAAGCAGCCGGTGTTTGGTCTGAACTTGTCCCAGACGATTTCACTGAGCAGGATGACGCTGACGTTGTCCTTAACCTGAAGGACAACGTGACAAATGCGGCACGTTAAGGTGGTGTTCAGAGAAGACAAATCTCCAACTAAAGCCTTTATTAAATGTATGGCTGGGAAATGTTCATGTGCAATGTTTAGACAGAAAAAGAAATGAGGATTTTAAACCAAATAAAGGAAAAACTAAAATGTCAAAACAATGTTTTTGTTTAAAACGGTTTACAGAAAATCTGAAACTGAACTTGTCCCAAACTCATTATAAAATCAGGCCAGTATAAAATTCACAATTGTCCAAGTTTTTAGAGAACCATCATATGAACCAGGCGCTGCAGGATGGACGCGCAGAAATGAAACAGTTCTGTAAAAGCTTGTCAAGCCTCTAAAAAACCCTTTATATAAGTCAGACGTGTAGCAGCAAGAGTGAAAACCTGCAGGACGCTGCCTCAAGAGGTTCAGAGCTGGTGATCCCTGGTTCAGAGAGAAGAGACAGGATGGAAGATGGAGGCTGAACAAGTTGTTGTTAGAGAAATTATCCTGCAAGTTTCAGATGATTCCCTGTTTTATACATGATTTAAAGAAACGGGTCATTGTGCAGAACTTGATAAGCATTTGGATCCATTTAATTTAAATCAGGTGTGTTGGAGCTGGAGACATCAAAATCCTGCAGGATTGTGACTTTTGAAAAGCAAAGAAAGTTTAAGATAAATTTTTTGTGCTAAAAGTGAAACAGCACCCTGGAAAACACAGGTATCACGCATTTAAACATGTCAGAGAACTCATTTCTTTAAACAAAGACTTCAGCTAACTCGCACAGAAAGAACGCCGTTATTCTAATGTCAAAAAAACATTTCTCTGTATTGCCTACAAACCAAAAAGTGTGCTGAGATCAATAAATTAAAACAATTAGCAACATGGTAACTGTTCTTCAAAAGCAATAAAACTAAATTTAGATGCAAAGATGATCCTGTTCCAGTTCACATCAATCTGCATCCTAATTATCACACACAGAGAAAGCGGGGACTTTAAAAAAAATTATTATCAGTGGTTATCTTTCACTGGAGTTAAACAAACTACCTCTTTTTATTCTTCATATATTTAAGTAAAATACAGTGAGAGGCTTCTTTCCTTCCTCACAGCGCTACAAAAGAGCTCCTCACAGCTCCTCACAGCTCAAGGTCGTCCATTACAAGTGAAGCCACTCAGGTCCTCCTCCATCATCATCTGCACAGCGAAACAACAATAAGGTGTCTTATGTGATAGATTGCACAAAAAGCACCGCCTCACCAGTTCCTGAAGACGGAGGAGAGCGGGGAGGAGATTGACATCAGTGTCCCTCAGAAGTTCAGCTTTTTCCATCACCTGAAAATAAATGGAAACCTTTTCAGGATTCATTTATGATGAACTGTTGCTCAGAAATGAGGAGCATCACTCTGATTTATGCAGATTAAACTTACATCTACCACAACTAAGCGTTTTTTTCATGCAAACACAAAGTGACACATTGTTTGATATGTTTGGTGTGAGAATTTTTCGCTGTGAGGAGTGTCAGAGTGACTTTCTGGCTAGTTTGGCATAAAAATGCACGACACTCACAATGTATCGCGTCTGCTTGGCAGGCGACCGCGAGGACTGTTGTCTGTAGACGCGTACAAAGTCAGAGAGGGAGGGACTGCGGGGGAGCGAGGAGGCGGCTTCGCAGCCGAAGAAGGACAGCAGCACTTGTTCAAACAGCAGCGAGACAGAAACGCATTCGACACAGCTGACGGTGGCGTGAGGCAGCTGTGGAGACAAGGAGGAGGAAGAGTGATGACTAACAGTGATGCAGGAAACATCATGTCCTGACTCAGTCTTCTGTCTTTGTTGCACTGAACGAGAGTTTCTAAATTAAAAGACAGAGAAGTCTGCTGTAGGTTAATGTCAACAGCATCAATTTAAATGTTCACTAGATAACAAATCAAGACATTACACTTAAATTACATTAAAAGTAAATGATGTAATAATTTGGAAAGCAGGAAAATTCATCAAACCGAGCAAAAGAAAAAGGTTTGATTGCAATGATTGCATTACTCCACTTGTTTTAGAAAGAGCATAATTCTGTTGTTCTTACTCCTCCAGCATTTTCCTGAGCGCCGCTGAATGTAACGGCTCCTCAGAAAGCTGCATAAACTCTTTTAACTCCTATAAGCTTTCATCATTGAAATGTAATTTTGGGAGAAGTTTATTTTACGGTTTTGTTAAGTAACTGTATAACAGGCAGGATCATGTTTAGTAAAAAAAAAATCTTATATCAAGGGCCGTATTCAAACTACAATGACCTCAAGAGAAATAATTGTCTCTTTGCTGATAAATACTGAACCTTGTAAGCGAGAGGCATTAAAAGGAAAACACTATTCAGGACTAAATTAACTTATCAGGTAGCAAATATCCTCACCTCCAATTCCTTCATTAAAATGTTGATCACATGACTCTTTCCTGAGGCCCGATGACCATAGATGAAGATTGAAGGGTAGCAGTAGTGCTGTTGCTGCAGGAACACAATAAACAACATCTCATATTTACACCTGAACCACAGAGCCATAATCTACAACATCTTATATGCAGAA
>JAVQJG010171729.1:0-22578 GCA_036024015.1 Craterocephalus amniculus
GATAAAAATATTTTAGATTAATTTCCACCAACATAGTATGTTTTGGTGGGATGTGCCAGTTAGAAACCAAATCTTACTTTAGTCTATACCAGTGATTATTTCCTTGATTAATGAGTTTAT
Organism: Craterocephalus amniculus; assembly: GCA_036024015.1. Lineage (NCBI taxonomy): Eukaryota > Metazoa > Chordata > Actinopteri > Atheriniformes > Atherinidae > Craterocephalus > Craterocephalus amniculus. Next base: position 121 of record JAVQJG010171729.1, read on the forward strand.
CTTAATTCTTAAAAACAATCAAACAAATAATAATAATACTGATAATAATAAAAAATAAAGAAAAGTACTTTTGAATGGCTCTTTGAAAGGAACAGGTCCTCAAGATCCATCTCCCTTCAAAAGGACATGAATCCCATCACTACCACACATGTCAAATGAAGCTATAATCAATATTTCAGAATAATTCAAACTCAAACATTGGTGGGAAATATGAGCGTGATATTATTGTGATCTAATCTCAGCCCATTCTTCTCCGCTGTGATTATTTCCAGGATAGAATGAATAAACCCCAGGCTTGCTTCTTAGAAAAGAATAAATATAAGAAGGAGCCAAATGAGCCAGTCTTTTGAACGGTTCTTTGGAGTGAACGGATCCCTAAGAGCCGGCTCCCTCCAAAGAGCCAGATATCCCAGCTCGATCCCCCTCCCCTGTCTGTTGTTGTTGCACCGTCACGTGGCTGCCGCGGCAACAAACAGCCACGCGGTAGCTCACCCCCAAAACCAACCGCACGCGGTGAGCAAGCGCCAAGGAGCGGATGTGCGGCGCTTTGCGCCTGGCACCCTACCACCAGCGCAGCGACTTTGACGCAGCATGGACTCATTACACGAGAATTGCAACATCGCTCGGAGTAGGCTACCTCAGGTTTTCAGCTTCCCCCGGAGTTCCTCCTGCCCATATTTACTAATATAATCACATCATTAAATGGAGCTGCAGCACCAGCTGCTGTCAGATTTATTTTCAGATTCCACTCTGCTGGCAAATCCGTTACTCTGTGACATTATTCAGATATCCGAAAACACTGATGAAAACAAGATCTGTTGAATGATAAATATTATTCATACAGTGCACTAACATTACATTATTTATCAAGACATTATTTAGAGAGACCTGGGCTGAAAGTTAGTTGACGAGTCCTTCAGCATATGGTGGATTTACAGGAGAACACGGCCGGGGGACTGGATATTTCAAAGTAAAAGTCGATATAGTGTTTTATTGCTGAAAACAACCGGATCCACTTTGTTTTTCATCGACTGACTTCCTGCCTGAACGATCCCATCTCCTCTACATTGACGAGGAATCCAAGCGGCAAGCCTGGCCGGCCTCCTCTTTAAGTTGTGTTGAGTGATAGTTTTTAACAGAATAAAACAGAAATGCACTGACAGGAAGAAAAAAAAATTATTTTATTGTTTTTCCTAAGAACAGTTTTAATTTTTAAAAGAAACAAAGAAAGAACTAGAAAAGGTGGGGGAGACGTGAAAAGTATCGGTATCGATATCGGCGATACTGGCCCTGTATTAACTTGGTATTTGATCGATACCAAAATGCGTGGTATCGCACATCTCTATTGGGAACCACTGCTCCAGGACATCCTTTTTATAGCTGTATCTGTAGCTATCGTCTTACACACATGATAGATACGGAAGATTATCAGCCACTGAAGAAAAAAAAAACATTCCGAGAAAAAAGACAGAATTCTGACTTTTTTCTCAGAATTCTGACTTTAATCTTTTTTTACATCATTTCTTCTTCTTCCCTCATTGGCCCTATAACCTGTAGAAGGATGTTAATCTGTGAACTTTATCAGGCATTTGTTGCTCAACGCCAACTATTCAGAGACCAATCGGAGCGTCACATTTGACACAAGCTCATTCTGTCCATAAAATTGTCCCATTTTTCTCTTTACACTTAAATGGTATTATATATGTATGTTGTGAATAAAATATTGGCTCAAATGATTTAAAAGTCTGTTGTGAATAAAATATTGGCTCAAATGATTTAAAAGTCTGTTGGTTTTTATTTTGTTAAGATTTAAACGTTTCAACTTTTCTGAAAGTCAAGTTATTCATTTATGAGATAAAAAGGAGCAAGATGCAGTTATATTCACCTGTCATCATGATGACATCTCCTCCAAACATGCTTATGAGCTTTCTTAACGGAACAGAACGATGTATTCAGCTAAAGGGGACGCTGATGTTGTCTCACACTGTGGTTAGCTTGTTCCTGTTTCAGCCTCCTGACTGTGTAGAACACATGAAAAGTTGCTGTACACCTCTCATGAAAACAGACGGCACAATCACCGGCTACTAGCAGGAGGAGAAGAAGAGGTCAGTGGTGATGATGGCTTTGGCGAAGGTTTATCTTCTGCTGTGGGCACTCGGTGAGTTAGATTTGACTTTGATCAACATCTTGAGAAAGTGCGCTTCTGCCAAACAATGTTGTGTGCATGTGGGCAATGTTGGGGAGGGGGAATCATCTAGAGAAATGAACATATAGAACAGATAGATATTAAAGAGAAGAGTTAGTCTTTTTACTGATCATTGTTTTAGGTTTGTTTAGATTAGATATTTATCTTTTTTCCTTATTCATCTTGAATGAAATAACAAAAAACACAAACCCTACAGCAACATTAATCACTTAAGTCACACATTTGTATAAATCAATTTTTTAATATACAATAACCATGTTTTTGAGTTATGAATAAGACACTCTATATAATAATAGTTATAATTTCAAACCTGAGGGTGAATGATTTTAAACAAACATTCATATAACTTCTTACTGCCTAACCTTCATTTAGAGAAAACAGGTAAGTGTAAATATTCTGCAGGGCTTGAACTCCGTCTCCAGCTTCACCAGTTTATCCAGACCAGCTGATGAAAGGTTGCTGCTTGTAGAATTATCCAGACATCTTTGGTGGAAGCTGTGCATCGATCTATATCTTTAGATCAGGAGCTCTTTGTGGATCAGCAGGTGGTATAAGAGTCAAGTTTTACTGCGGCGGTGACTAAGTTCACAACCACAGCAGATAAAATGACCTTATTACCAAGAGAAGCATAGAGCTTTAAAGTTAAACTATCTGTTTTAAAGAGCCTGTCAGGAAGTTATTCTCAAAAATACTGCTTTAGTTGTTGGTTCATACCGTATTTCCTAACATAAATGAAAGGTTCGGAGCCAGAAGTAGTTTAAAGGTTTTAGTTTAAAGGAGTACAAAGAATGGTAACATTCAAAACTGGGCTGAAGAAAAAATCTGAACACAAGCTTTTAACAGGCTTTTAATCAATAAATGTTTAAGTTATGTGCCACACAATGGGAACTATCAAAAATCCAGTCCGGGTCCGTACATGAGTCTTTCATTCTGAGGAACAGTGTCATTTTCTCACAGCTGAGAGATGGCGAATATGGAGATGGTTGGCCTTGGCTAAGTGAATATAATGATTTTCCCTCGTACATTGCTCACATGGACATATGTGATTATGGTGTGTACCCCTGCAGCCCTTCCTCATGACACCTGGCCACAACCCTGGAGCGCACAGTTGGCGTCCTAAAGAATGTTTTCGGGGGGGGGGCACTGCTGCACTCTTGAGCCGCTGGCCTGGCCGCTGCCTCCTCCTCTTAACTTCATCTGCTGTTCTTCAGGTTTTTTTTTAGCTGCATTTACTTTTTCACAGATATTCTCCCATTTTGCAGCAATTCTGAAGACATTTACATTTTTTTCTCGAGCTCAGCAATATTTTTATTTGTCTTCTCTACTAATATTTCAAGTGGATACAAATTCTTCCACACAATCTTCCGTTTGCGGTTTCCTTGCTCTCCGAATCCTTCCATGACACAGCAAACAACAGCGCAAAATCCTCATTTAATTACTGCTGTTTGCTTGCACAAATGATAACAGGTGCAATCTTAATAGATCAGCTGCTAACCATGGAAACTTAACTGGGGCAAAATAGCGCAGCAAATGTTGAAATAGTGCAGCAGTTTGTCCTCGTCGTAAATCAACGCCTCAGTGCGGTGACCTGCTCAATCATTCTGCAGATACATTTAAAGAAGTTATACCCGATATTACGTCCGGCTATTTTAGTTAGCGAAAGTGGCTACTTTTTAGCTTTTGCGTGACGCTCTTTCTCTGCCAATGGGATTAACTTTTGGAACGTCCGGATTCCGATCAGCCAGTAAGAGGCATTCCCAATGGGATCCAGAAGTTATACTTTTTTTTTTTTAAAAAACAAACTTGTGTTCATCCTAAAGGAGATTTCATCAAAGACGCACGTAAAGCCCGAAGTTGGACACCAGGTCACTAAAATGTCGGATGCCAGGCCAACCGACAATATAGGATATATAATATATTTAAAAAAAAGACATGGCACAGCCCAGAGACCAACATATCCATTGGGGATAACATCTCCCAAGCAACAAGAATGCTACTTGTGGGATGCTTGAGCACTTTCAGGACTCATGACTCCACAACAAGCAGAGACATGCAAATCCTGATATTTTAGCACAGCCCCAGAGACGATACAAATGATGTAATACAATCAGCATCTAAAGAACCCCTCACCGAACATATACAAAGAGGACAGGCCTGAATCCAGAGTTTTCTAGGCTGCAGAACCATCAGACGCACAACCCTCCAGTTAAAAATGGTCTTGACGTTCCAAATGCTCTTAACGTGTGTAAGCAGGACTCGGATGTTGTCTTTTTTTTGTCTCTCTACAATGGCGGATGTAATGCTTGGCTTTATTTATTTGCACCACATGGTCATTTTTGTTCCTGTCATGGTTATAGGGTTGGTTACAGACAGCCGAATAGTTTGTCTTCCATTTCTGTCTTTTGTTAAGAGATGAGAACAGCTTCCCCCCGCTACTTCGTAATGACATACGCTGAGTCTCTCTGATTGGTTGATGCTCCGCATCAAGCAGAGAAACTTCAGATTTTCCAACTGGAGCATCTCGCACGCTCAAAACACGCTGCTCAACTGCTCGCCGCACCTTTACATAGACTTTACATGTAAGCCAGACGCTCTCACCGCTTTTGGTCTGGACACAGTATTAGAATTTGCTTAACGTGCTGCGTAAAACTGCAAAAGTTCAACTCTTCCAAGTCGGGTATAAAATTTGACACACATAATGTCTGAAAACTTGCCGTGCCTGATGCTACGCAGAAATCTCAACACCTCTGGGAGCGTTTCGGCCATAGGTTTGAATGTAAATATGACGCCCTTGACGCCGGAATCACGTTTGGTCTGAGCGCACCGTAAGAAGGAAACCCTTAAAGAAGATATGACTATATGCTTAAAGAAGAAATTAAGATATGATAATGAGAAGTTAATTAACAGTTGTTTTCATAAAAGGCAGCAAAAATAAAAGTTTTGAACCTTAAATTAAAACAACTGATTAGCCTATTTACTTTGGCAGGCCTAAAAAAGCAAAACAAAGTCTCTAAAATTGGTCGAAGTAGCAAAACTACTCAAAACGACAGATAATGAAAGAAGCCTTTAACCCAAAAACTGACTTTTCACAATGAGTTGGAAAAAAAAGTTTGTAGAGCGCTCTAACGGGCACAAAACACAAAGGAGGAAATAACACACAAGAAAAACTGTTGAGGACAAATTTTCTCAAAAGCCATGAAGAAAGTGCAGACATCCTCATCTTAATTAAATGCGTCCACATTCCCAGAAAGGAAGCATCTCTTACAGCTGTTGTGTCTGTCGTTTCCCTGCAGGTGGTGCAGTCCTATCAACCCTGGGGAATTATAAGGATCATGACAGGGATCATGAAAATGACGACTTGTCCAATGGGAAAGGAGAACTGAATCTTACGTCCTATTTTACAAATGATGCCTACGCACGGCCGTACCCATGGCGAGTTGAAGAGGAGCAAACCTATACTTCCTCCTCAGGTAACCTCCTGCTGTCAATCCTTCCTATACTTCACACAACTGTGTCTAGTTTTGTTATTTAGTTTAGTTTAGATACAAGGCACGAGTATCTCTGCTTGATGCTGCAGCTTGTCTTTGATGCCGTGGGGAACCAGGAAGATCGTCTGTGGCTCATTTGGTGAAATCACATGACCTCTGCTGGCACAGATAGAAAGTGAAAACTTGATGTGAGATTTGGTTTCTCAGGATGCAGGACTGGGACTGCTCCAGGATTAAGGATTTATTTCAGTGTGTTTTAGTCAGAAACCTTTATAGTATTGCTTTACATGACAAATGAAACTATGAACCAATTTCCAGGGATCATGCACAACTAGAATAAAAATAAAAGAAGTAAAAAAAAAAGAGAGTTCTGCTGAATTCCAGAAACAAACGACTATATTTTATATGGTTTATTTTTATATTTCTTTTACTGTATGTCACTATTTTGTTTAGGCAAACAGAAGTTAGTTTATGAGGAGAATTAAATTTAATTCAGAATTCTTAAAATAAACTAAATAAAAAACTTATAAGGAAACCCTTAAAGAAGATATGATAAAGAGATGTTAATCAACAGTTGTTTTCATAAGATGAAGCAAAAATAAAAGTTTTCAACCCTGATTTAAAACAACTTATTAGTGTCTTAACTTTCTGCAGGCCTAAAAAAAGACTTTAAATTTGTTCAAGGTAGCAAGACTACTCAAAACAACAGATAATAAAAGAAGCCTTCAACTCAAAATGTATTTTCTCAATGAGTCGGCAGAAACAGTTTGTACAGGAGGCTAACAGGCCCAGAAAGCACATGCACACACAAAAGAACTGTCTGAAACTGAGGTAACTTCTCTTAAATGCCATGAATAAAGTGCAGACATCCTCATCTTAATTTAACTGCGTCCCCAGTCCCAGAAAGTGCCGCCTCTGGTTGTGCAGGAAGCATCTCTTCCAGCTGTTGTGTCTGTCGTTTCCCTGCAGATGATGCAGTCCTATCAACCCCTTCGGACGACGAGGATTATAACTATGACGACCTTGTTATTTTTCATGATGATTATGAAAGCAGTGCCCCTCCAGAAGAAGACGAAGAAGACCAAACCTCTGCTTCCTCCTCAGGTATCCTCCTCCTTTCAATCCTTATACTTCACACGACTGTGTCTTGTTTTATGTTATGTAGTTCAGTTTAGATACAAAGACACAAGTGTGTCTGCTTGAAGCTCCAGCTTGTCTTTCATGCTGTGGGGAACAAGGAAGATCTCATTTTGTGAGATCAGATGACCTCTGCTGGCACAGAAAGAAACGAAAACTAGATGTTGGTTTCTCAGTATGCTGCAGGATCCATGAATAAGGATTTATCCTAGTGTGTTTTAGTCAGAAACTTTTATAGTATTGCTTTAATTTTAATAAAAGTGGATTTTCCAGGGATCATGCACAACTGTAATGAAAAAGAAAGAAGTAAAAAAATGTAGAGTTCTGCTGAATTCCAGAAACAAATGACTACATTTGATGTGGTTTATTTTCATATTCCTATGATTCTATTTTGTTTAGAAAAACAGAAGTTAGTGTATGAGGAGGTCACTGTGGGCTAGGGGATGATTTTGAGAGATTCTGAATGAATTGTGTCATGTTTTTCTGTTTTACAGCTGGAGACATTTCGCTGTTGGCAGCAGTCGCTGACAAGGTTGCCCTCTACCTGGTATGCGCTGTCTTCATGCTTGCATGAAAAGAAGAGAAAAAAATGTTTGGATTTTAGTTTCATGCTTGTTGCCAATGTAACAATCTTGTGCGATTGTTTGCACATGATGTCAAGTTTTATATTTCATTCGTTGTGTGTTTAACAGAAACTTAGATGCTTTTGTTCATAATAAATTATGATTACAATATCTATGCAAACTTTACTGATTGAATTTCTTTCTTAAATTAGATTTACACAAAGTTTTGGTTTTAATCTGAAGGTTCCCCGGATTAAATGGCAGGAAATGACCGCACCAGTTAAAATTTAAGCTTTATAACAACTGATAATGAGTTACTTCAAGGATTCAGACTTCTTTAGTCTAACAGAACAAATATTCACATATAGCTAAAAAAAGAAATCTATTTCTCTTCAACTTGATAGAAATACACAATTCATAAATAAATATTTAGCTTATTCATCAGCCAACCTCAGCAGACCCTTTTGTCCCACAAATGACCCCATTTGTGCTGTACTGTATGGCACTCCGGGGGGAGTCCTGCGATGTCTAGTTTCAGTAGAAGCTCATTTCGATTTACTTCGGGACAAATTTGGAGTCCCTGCCTTGTGTTCTCAGAGGTTCTGCTCCATATTGACATAAACACTATGTGTGACATAGTGCATCATCGTGCTGGAAGCAGCTTCAGAAGATGCTCCACTGTGCTCAGAAAGAGATGGACATGGTCAGCAGCAATACTCAGGTGGGCTGTCCTGGTTAAACCATAACCCCCCCTTCAAATACACCAGCAGCAGCGGAAGCATTGATCCAAGGCAGGATGCTTCCAGCAGATTCTGAAGCCAGCATCTGAATGTGGAGCTGAATGGAGACTCATCAGACCAGTTTGTCCAGTTCTGGTGAGTCTTTGTGAATTGTAGCTTCAGTCTCCTGTTCTCAGCTGACAGGAGGGGCCCCGGTGTGGTCTCTGCTGCTGGAGCCCATCATGTTGTGTGTTCATAGATGATATTCTGCACATGCTGGTAAGAAACCGTGCTTACTGGACTTCTTGTTGCCTTTCCATCACCTCCATCCAGTCTGCCCATTTAAACCACTTCTGTAGACCATTCTCTGTAAATTCTCTGAGGGAACAAGATAAGTGGAACTGAGTTTTAATCTTGTGGCTGAACTATGAAGAGGGACTTTGTCAGTTTTTAAAATAATTCTGCAGAATGAGGTGATGTGGTTTTTATTTCGTACAACTGAAGCTGTGGCGTGAGTCTCCTCCATACTGAAACCTGCTAGTTTGAAATGCTACACCTCGCCTGCATGATTCTAGCTTTCCAGAAATAAATAAAAGAAAAAATTCCAGTGAAAAAGCTGACAAACCTATATATGTATACATATATATATTATCATATATATATGTGACACATTTTACAAGGTGGCATTTAGTCATGAGCAGTTGCTTATGTCTTCCTGAGTTTGAGACCAAAAAGTGAGCTACTGCAGCATCCTGTGTCGGCGTGGAGCTGCAGCTCTGCGGTTGATGACTCAGTTCCTGAACACTGAGTGATACCGAGAGAGATTTAGAGGGTCGAGGGCCATATAGAGAGGGTGGGAGGGGTCGGTGAAAAACGTAAGAGGGGCAAAAAGGAACCTTGGTAATAGAGTATATGATACTGACGCTACATGACAAAAGGTATATACGAGCATGCGGCTAAAACATCATCTGCTCTTATTGATTTAATCACTTAAGCAGATTTGGTCACCCTGCTGCATGGATTGTCTCCAGTTCAGCCACATAAGCATCAGGTCAAACACGGATGCAGTCTGATAAGGTTTGGGTTCACCACAAGATGCTCGCTGATGTTGTTTGGAGAACTGCATCCTCCAAACAGGCAAAGTTCGGGGTAGAAGATAAGATGAGGTTTGTACAACGTGGGAATTTCTGTGCAGAAACGCAATCACCGGTTCACACATTTAAACAAGTGCAGACAGAAAACCAGGCAGTAAAAGTAAGAGTGACACATAAAATACAAAACAACCAGCAAACTGTAGAAGAAGATGAGGAAAAGGGAGGAGAGAGAGAGAGAGAGAGAGAGAGAGAGAGGGAGGAAGAGAGAGGGCGCCGAGAAGAAAGAGTCAAAGAAGTGAGAAAAGTTGCAGAGGAAGTCGTTCGTGTGAAACTACAACAAAATTCATTAAAACATAAAAGAGAAACTCTACAACCAAACTTTAAGAAAGAAGAGTCAGAGAGGGAAGAAAGTCATCGCCACCATGAAGCTGCGTTGTCGTCTCTGCTTCCTCCGTGAGTTTAGCTCAACCCTTAACCTGCTTTCCTCTCCATCTTTAGATTTCTCTGCTTGCTTGCGCTGGTTGGAGGCTTTTATCAGATTTAAAAGGGAAACACATGATCACTTTAACTTTAACTTCCTTCATTAAAAAACGTTCAAGGGTCAAGGTTGCTTTGACATTGATTGGTTTGTGCATCAGTTTTACTCTTCGTTGTCCTAACAAAGAGGAAATGTAGCCAGCATGCTGTTCACAACGGCCTGATTCCTGTTCTATCTGCATAAATAACTCCAAGCATCATAACAAAGCCACAACAAGCTCTTTTGTTTCACCATCTGCATTGGATGTGGAAAATAGTGCAAGAAACATGCATGTTTTCTACTTCAAACAAAGCTTGAATGTGTTTTTATGAATAACATGAATGCCACAGCAGACTAGATAGGAGCTTAGTTAATGCACTTGTTAATGTTTGCTTTTTGTCACCTCTGCTCACATTTTCACACCGTCTATTGTCTTTTCACACACATGAAAAGTTCCTGCAGCTACTGTACAAATCAAGTAAACTGTGACAGCAGCATGTCAACAATCAGGACAGCTAACTATAGATCATGCACACATTAGTTATGGTGCAAAACTCGTTTTTAAAGACTTTATCTGCCTCCGCTGGCGTCTCAAGTTATGCAATGATCATTTATTAGTTGCTGTTTGTTTTTAGGATGTCTGACTCACTTCATCTTTTTCTCTTTCTGTCTTAGTTTTAGCTATTTCTTCTCTCTCCAGAGGGGAAAACATCACAACACCATCCCCGAATAAGGATCTAATTGCAACCCAAACAGGTAGGGGGTGACCAGATTTCCATTATCTGACCTGCACTAGATGACAATGAGCCTGGATTTGGACTGAGAGGCAGCAGATGCTAACCAGGCCTCCTCCTCAGGCTGACACATGTTCTTTGCTTCATGTTATTATTTTACCACTTTCTTACCTCCGTTGTCCAACAGTATCAGTCTACTTATCTTAAGCACATGTAGCCCATGCCACACTTGCCAGTGCTGCAACTGAGCCTTAAAGGAGAAGTTTGGGTCAGATCTGGTAAATTTTTGGTACCTAAAGGAGAAGTTCGATATTTTTCAACCTGGACCTATTTTCTAGCATGAAATACGATTATTTACTCACCCAGACAGCTTTGGTTTAACTCAAACTCCTTCGGGAGATATTTAGATCCACTCCCGATCAGCATACATCCGATATAATTCGACTCGACGTGGCTAGGAGATGCTTTTATGCCGAATTATTTGCAGCCATTACAGGCACATCGAAGTGACATCATCGAAGTCCTTACTCCAAGTTAATGGCTGTAAATATCGACGGATCGCCACAAAAAGCAACTCAAAGCCGCATGGAGCTTACAGAGGGATCAGATCAGCGATTCATAACAACGCATAGGTGAAATGAAGGAGTTTTGTGGCAGAAATTCCCATATTTAGATGCTGAGCGAGCTGGCCCCATTCACTCCCATTATATTTGATGTACGCTGATCACCAGTGGATCTAAATATCTCCCGAAGGAGTTAAAGTTAAACCAAAACTGTTTGGGTGAGTAAATGATCGTATTTCATGCCAGAAAATAGTTCCAGGTCAAAAAATACCAAACTTCTCCTTTAAGTACCAAAAATCAACCAGATCTGACCCAAACATGTGTGTTGTCTAAGAATTTACACGTCTGCATAATGGTATCCTCACACGACGCTGATCGTCCACATCATGCACACAGATTTTGCACTTTACCCTGCCTGCTTGGTTTTCTTTGTAGGAATTACACCTTAGTTGTTGTTTTTTCTAAAAACATCTAAAACATGACCTCAACTGATCTGACCACAAGACTTGTGTCCACTCTCCATGTTTGATGAGCTTTTGTCCGGAGAGCACTGCAGAGCTGATTCGTGTTTTTTGGTGTGTGAGGCAGTTTCAGATAGGACTTCTGAATGTTGTGGTGGGGTTTTTAAAATACATGTAAGCCCTATACTGTGGCTATACCGGTCTGCTGGTGTGACATGAAGGCTATGTCTTTGCACATTTCTACATTTCCTCTAGCTCTTTTCACATATGAGTCCATGTAGATGCAGATTTTCTTTTCGATCATGATGCATTACTGAATTTGGCAAACTTTAAGTCTTTGTAAGGTCTAAGTTCCTAATAAATCTTGGATTAGAATCTTCTATTAACTTTTATATTCTCTACATTTTCTGGCTTTTGTCTCTCCCACAACTTAAATAAAGTTATTGTTGCATTTTCTGAAGAAAACACATACTTTTAGGGAAATATGTTTAATCATACCCCAGCAGTGTAAAGGCACACACATTTAGGTTTATTTTACTAATATATCTATATATCATTATATGTATATATATATCATTATCTTAACCTATTTCAAATAAAGAGTCACCAAGAACTAGAGTTAACGTTTGTGTAGACTAGGGTGGGGAGGTGTTAACTATTTTCTTATCTTCGTATGTAAGTTTGTGTTTGCAAGAAATTATATTTGTGTTCTTATATTGTTGTAGTATTTGTTGCATTTAATTCTCTAACATATAAAGCACTTTGAGTTGCCCAGGCTTCAGACCTTCTTTATATATAAAATCTGATGTGATTTCATTTATTGGCCTATCCAGCTGCATCTTATACTTTCATGGGTGAGCTTAAACTACGAGGGCCTATGATTGTGTCCTACTTTTTAGTTCTGTTCATTCCTGGTTTCTTTGCTTTTTATAAAGTGTAGACAGTCTACATCTCCTTAAACAGCACTTTTCTGGCTCATCTTGTCCTCAGCTACCCCAGACTGTTCTCTACCAGCCTGAGCTGCACTCTGAGCTTCCATTTCTGCCGTGTCACTGTGTAAATGTGCCGCCTCATCACTCCTCAGCTATGATGCAGCTCCTCTGTAGTTGTGTTTTATTAATAAAATATGTGACTGGTTTTGTCCTATTTCTATTACAGCAACCACTCAGGCCTGGACAACCAGAATGGCCCAGACTGAAACTAAAAATGAAACCATCAGCCCGACGCCACCAACCCAACCCTCTCACACGTCTACAGCAGCTAACATGGTAACAATATTTCACCAGAAACAGACACATGTAGCTTCCTGATCAATAACAGAAACTACTGTTCAGTCAGAAACAGCCAGCGAGAGATAAATAAGTGAACCAGAAAAGTTAGAACATGATTAAATCACCTTTACAGGATGCCATGTTTTTAGCCTCAATGCTAAGATAACAGCTTTTTAGCAGTGAAAGTGATTGATCTCACACTTTCCAGTAGCTGATGTGAGTCGGAGTCACAGAGGAATGAAAATCCACCTACAGAGGAAACATTCAAAATGCATGAATCAAAACAAAAACATCAAATGTTTTTTTTTTAGGATTTTTAGGCAAGGCAAGGCAAGTTTATTTGTATAGCACATGTACATGACAATTCAAGGTGCTTGACATACAAACATTGGAAACATTACAGCAAGAAAGCAATAAAAATTTAATGAATTAAAAACTAAAATAGAATCACAAATAAGAAAATTAAAGAAAGAAAGAAACCTTCAGAAGTAGTTGAGCTTTAGCTAAAGGGATTGGGGATTGATCTGCAATGACAGTATGTTTCCCCTTTTTACTGGTGGGGTTCAGTTTTTTGAAAGAATGGTGGAAAAAAATAAAAATACTGTGAAAATATGTACATTATGGTTTAAATTAGGCTTTAGAAAAATGTAATTTATTTGTCATAAAAACAACAAACACAAAATTATATGCACTTTTGTTCTATAGACAACAGAAAGGCACATTATGGGACATGGAAACTTTGCTGTGGTTTCCATCATCTGTGTGTGCCACTGTTGTTTTTTTTCTTTTGTTACTTCAGTGGCAAAAACTTCCAAACTGTCAAATCATAGCAGAGGGTAGAAAAGATGGTGATGGAAAATATGACAAAAAGATCATTTTAAACAGAAGACAACACAAGAAGGGTTTTCTACCAACATTCCCAGGAATTTGGATTAATTCATCAGGTTCAAAGAATTCCTGTTTTTATATGTTGTATTCAGCATTTTGTTTGTTCTCGTTGCTGGTTTTGCTGGTGAAGCTTCACTTCAGCTGACCTGATCTTTAAAATGCTGCTTCTGCTGTGCTACATGCTTGTCGGCTCTTCTTCAGGATGATTTCAAGATGACTTAAAGTTGTGCTGGATGTTGTCATTGGTCCTCTCGGTCTGTCCACATCTCATAACTTCATTTCATCAGATCACACAGTGGAGTTTGCAGAAGTAAAATAAATACATTTTCAGCTGAAAACACAGTAAACCAAAGATTAATGCATTTTCACTCAGCCTGCAGGAATGTCAGGAAATCTAAAAGTCCAATGACTCTACTCAATGCTTTTTTCAGGAAAAAGTTTAAGGAGGGAAATTTTTCATACGGGTAATATTGGTAGAAATATGCCATATAGGAATGGGTGATACATTTTTTATGTTGATATGATAGGGTTATAGTATGTTTTTCATTGATACTGAGACCAATATGATACTTTTTTCCCCCTGAAGGATAAGGTTGACATATTAAAAAATATTCTTAAAATGACTAAATAATTATGGATGGAGAGACTGATTAATATATGATTTTTTAAAATCATTTTAATGGACAATAAAACCCATAATTATGTTATGATACATATGAAAAAAAGTAAAATATCAAGACGAAACATCACTAACAGCAGCAGCATCATTAGGTCACCTGATTGTCTTAGATACGTGAAACAGAAATATAGCTGTTTTTTCTGCATGTTGTTAGAGAAGATGAAGGGGAAAAGCATTTTATTGCCATTATCTTGACACTGAAACCTGCAAAACTAGAACATAGATAAGGAGTGAGTTGGTCTGAGATTTTTCTTTTTCTGTTTTACTCTAAACAATATTGCTATGTTTTTTTTATCAGTTGCACTATTATTCATGAAACTAAATACTCTAATATTGCTTTGTTGAATGGAAATGGACACATTATTTCCAGGTTAGACCGATAATCTTTCCATTTAAACAAAATCCAAACATGCAGGAATATTTAACAAGAACTTTATTATCATGCAAATTTCTAAATATCATGTTTAGAAATTTAGCTTAAAACTCTTACATATATTTACATATTTAAGAAAAAAAGGTCTAATAGAGTCTGAGCTAGCAGCACAGTACTTCATAAACATGAATTAACTTGGAAACCGTAAAAAACAGGAAACCAAAACAAACCAGTTTAAGCTACAAAGCTTTAAGGTACAAAGAATTTTAGATTATGTCCATTAAGTCTTCAGTTTTAGTCGGCATAACTGAGCAGATACTTGTGGAGCAGATTAGACAACTACCTCTGAGTGAAGTTAATAAATGTGATCTTTTGTCTCTTTAACAGACAGCAGAGGATGTAACGAATAAAACCTCGGACGGCGGCCAACATAGCATGGCACTCCCCACTGTAAAGACTCAGGTTTCTACATTAACTCCATTAGCACCAGGTACTTCACAGCCTCGTGCACATGGTGCACACCACTTCGTCTTCCTGTGTGTCAAACCACAGGCATCATGTTCTTCGTAGCTGCAGCGACTAAAACTCGCTCACTTTCATCCAACACCTCACCAAACATAGAAACGCTTTGAAAACAAGAACCCAAAATGTGATACAAGCTGTCTTAAAAGGAGTCAAATCCTTCCTCAGCTTAATCACGAAGGAAAGACAAGAATGATTGACTAAACAAGCAGGTGAACAAGTGTTTGAGCTTCTGGATTCACATTTACTGCATTTTTTTGCCTAAGAACTAGCAAAGTAGAGCAGATGTCACTAAAAAGGCTGCTTTTTTCAACTCAAATGATCAATTACTAAATGAGAATTAAGTTGTTTTAACAGCTTTAGAGATAATTTGGTTCAGATTATTTTGTTTGAATAATATGACCAGATTTATCAATATAAAATCTAAGAGATGTTACACTTTTTTTTATTTTTCTTTAACACATTTAAGTGACTTTTTCACCTTTATTTCATTTTAAATGAACATAATATATCACAACCAGACTTATAAAACAGGTATAATTGTTTTTTATAAACACACATGGTGTTTTTCTTACCTCCTCTGCACTACAAGAATAATTTCTTGTTTTATTACGGTTTTACAGTTTTTATTGTTGTCCTTTTTTATCTAGCAAAATAAATAAATAAATAAATAAATAATAATGATATACATTTTAACATATAGTGTAGCAAAAATATGTGTTTATAATGGGAGTCAATAGGACCAACTTTGTCCAGAGGTAAAGACTGCTGATGTGATTTGATTTTCTTCTATTCTGTACAAAATTTAAAAAAAATGGGATTTTGAAAACAACAATAAAATGTATATTATGGTCCAGTTTCTTACAATTAGGCTTTAAACTGAAGCAGATATTTAGAATCAAAAACATGAAATAAGCACATTTGGTTGTTGAAGGTGCCTAACCCTTGAAGGGATTATTCCTTTTCTTTAAAAATAAAACATCATATTTTACTTTTTGTTTGCAAATGAATAACGGCTATTACTGTCTATTTGTTTTAGGAACAACGGCATCAGCTGAGAATTCGTCCGGGGGTAAAAACTGCTTATTTTCATAATTGTGTCATTTCACTGCTAATAATGTATTTTACCTAATGTTAACAACCCCCCCTTTTTATTAGATATATTATGTATATCCATTTCTATCTCCAGATGTGATGTCTCTGAAAAGTAATGGCTTATATTTTTACATTGGATTGTATATCCCCATAAATAAATCAATCAATACACAAATCAACATATTTATGGAGCCATTTTGGCCTTTCAAGTGGGTTGCAATAATAGTGGGTTATAGTCTATATATTTTAAACTTTTGTCATTTATTTGATAAAACAGACAGATAAAATGGATGTTATAGACATAGCTGAGTTATAGTGATACCCAGTGGCTGTTATAATTATTACATGCTAAAGACACTGGTATAAAGGACTGAAGTCATTTTTATACTTTAAAATAAAAATCACAAATCATTTTTTTAAATTAACTGTATCAATGAATCTAAATTTATCTGTGCTTTTTATTTATTTCATTGCAGTTAAAGTTATTCTCACTGCTCATCACACCTTAAACTCTGTTGCTCTTTTTTTCCAGGTCCGCTGCTGAAAATAATCCTAGTATTGATAATCCTGTCGATCATCGTTCTGTGTGTCATCCTGTATTTCCTCAGGAGGATCAACAGGGTAAGAAAAGGACAGAGAAATGAGGATTTGTGCTACCGTTCGGATTATATTTGATCATTTCTATCCTGTTCTACTGATTTTCCAGAGTTACTCATTTGATCTCCAGCGGCCGCCTCCCAGTAGCCATCTAAACGAGCCTGTCGGTGTGTTCGAACAGGTCTACCTGGATGACCTGGGTGAGTCTGTGTGTAATTAATTCTATTCAACCATGGTGATGTATAAGGATGCCCTATTTAGTATGGTTTGGTGTGTGTGTGTGTGTGTGTGTGTGTGTATTTTTACCTCAGACCGACCAGCACCAAAAGATACTATTATCGCTGATGACCTTTCAACCTCTCCCATGGCCAATGGCACAAATGTACAATCAGAAGACAACGTTTCCAACGGAGAAAATGGTACAAATCTTATTCTTTAATCCCAGTTTTATTTTCAGAAGCTTTTAATAAGAAGCACTCTTTAGAACACTCTAGTTTTTTTTCACTAACTCTGAAGAACAGAAACGAGAAAAGGTTTCACTTCCTTTTTTTCTGTTTTCTTCTTCAGCTGCTCAGGAGCAGCCAGATGCTAACGGTGTGAGGAACTCGCCAGCCGGTAGCACCAGTTCATTATCAGCCGATGCCCAAGCTGAAAAGACACCTGAGCCGTTGAGCATGAACAACTTGCTCTTCGATGCTGTTATGGAGGAGCAGAATGAAAACAACAACAACCCATGTAGGATTACTTTTACTAATTCAAACATTTTATATCAACATACGCCTTAAATAAGGAATTAAGCGACCAAACATCCATAAAACTGATAAACGGAGTAGACGGATGGGATTAGGAGTACAAATGATCCATTTCTCTAAATAGCTTATAATTGCTATGGTTTCTGTTTTTTGTAATTTAGTGACACTTTTTTTAGCTATATTTGGTGGTAAATTCCTCGAACTGAACATAGATTGTAATATAAACACATTTAGATGTAATAACATGGTGGCTATCGATCACCGACTTTTCAATCAAGGTAGTCGAACTTTGATCGCAGGGTCCTTTTATTTCCTTAATGTAGAAAACATGGACAGAAATTTAAATTTGACAATTATAATGATGACATTTCTTTCGTTTTTGGGCATATTTGGCTTTTCTTACCCATATAACACAGAAAACAGACATGTTTGAGCCAAATCCAGACAACTGTTGGCATTAATAGCTCATTGGCAATTGTAGGGGGTCAGAAGTGGACCAGATGTTGATGATCATGACAATGATTGGCAGAGTTCAAGTGTCCCCTAGAAGGCCAGCAAAGTATGAGGCATAACATACTTGCTCTTAATAATGTGGGAACAGGATTATTTACAGAAATGAATGCTAAGGTAGACCAGCGAAACATATTGACTGCGACCATCGAAGACCAGGTTTCCCTACACCTGCTCTTAATGAAATATTTGTATCCAGAATTTCACATTCAAAACCTTTAGAAAATCAAAGTATAAAGAAGAAAGTTTACATTTTCATCAAATTTTATGAAGGAATCATTTTCTTACACCACAGAATAGTAAACTCTGTGTACTTACTGTATGGGTGAGTAATTTTTATATTTTCAATTGACATTGACAAATGATTGCCACTTCTGTTTGAGTTCACCTAAATACAAAAAGAGGGTAACTAGAATCATGCAGTAAAAATAATTACTCATATAATATAGTAGTATTAAGTGTTGTCTCTATAGAGTTACAGCTGATCAAACGTCCAATCAGAGTAAAAATGTGTCATGTGGACACCTCAGCTGATCCGATCAGTCTCCAACAATTTCTGATCAGAGTGAGAGGGGTGGTGTAAACCTTTCCATGATTGGATCATCAGGAACGTATAAGCATGTCGTTCCGGGTGGATGTTGTTGCTTGAACCATGTAGGGGTTATGTGACATCACGAGTTTGAGGGAAGATGTGAACAACGGTGACAACAAAAGCATAACAGGGCTGTGGCGGATACAAAGTTTTTGTTGAAAACTAAAGAGTTTCAGGATTATCGAGCTTCAAAAGTGTCAACATAAAAAAAGTAAAACCTCTTTTTCTGGAACTAGTAGCACTGCGCATGTCCAAAAAGGTTCATAATGTATTGAATCTGTCAACACGCGATTGGTTAATTTTATCCAACATCCATGTAAATGTGTCGGCTGGTATCTGATCTGATTGATTTCAGTCAGATAGATTAAATATTTGAATCTATCTGATATCTACTGACAAAAAATATATTTCACAAATAAATGTAACCGCTGACATCTAAATATAATCCACGTTTCCTTTTTTCTCTTCCACTCAGCGGTTTGCCCCAGCAGCCCCTTTGTTGAGATAAACCTGGACGAGCCAGCGTGGTGCGATCAGCTCCTCACTTCACCTCAAGCCTCCTCCTCAGTCCTCCCTTTCTCTCCTTTCTCCTTCTCCTCCTCTTCTTAGTACTTTTAAATGACTGCCGTTGGGATCCATCATGTAAACAGACTCTTTGAAACAGGACATCAGCAGAATATCCACAGATTCACCTCCCTGCTAGCTTGCAGAGCTTATAAGCAAACTAAGACTCAATCCCATTTCTACTCCTCTTTTTGCGCTTTCACTTTAGGAGAATGGCTAACCAGATTCTGCTTTGGATGAAGGGGAAGGGCTAAAAGTGAGGGCCATGCAACCCGTTCAAATGAAGACAGCCTAGGACCACATTTTGATCGGAGGGGTAATGTAAACGTGTAAAAAATAAATGTATATTCACATGCTGAATGGATATACAGCATAAGTAATGATGTAAAGATTATGCAAAAATTGTTTTATATCTTGAGGTCAGTCATTTACATCCACATTCATCATTAATGTTAGCTATAAATCATTCAAGTTTATTTTTTCCAGCTGGTACGACTCAGCTTTTTGTAATAACATCCACTGACATGAAAAATTTCTTTCAACTTTCCGTAGAAAAGGTATCAGTGGGTTATTGATCACAAAATGTTTGGAGACTGATGGAGTTGTGACGCATGTTTAACACAGACAATCATCAAGAAAACAAATTTCTTTTCTCTAGAAAACAAACTTCATTTTCTCGAGATCATGACATGAATTATCCGTTATAATCCTTGCTATCTTAAGATAATGAGAATATAAATTTGTTAACTCTGGATAGCCATTGGAAAAAAGTATGAGGAAACTATGCCTGCACTCTCTCAGCTTCTGTAAAATAGGCTACTGCTCATAGCCCACAAACTATATTTTCAAAAGACTTTATCTTTTTTTTTGTTATGAGATTCCCTTTAATAGGTTGGCTTTGTCGATTTGTTTGATGTAGCAACTTCAGATGAAGACATGTGTTGTAGTGAAGTAGGGCTCATTTTCTCGGGGAAT
Organism: Craterocephalus amniculus; assembly: GCA_036024015.1. Lineage (NCBI taxonomy): Eukaryota > Metazoa > Chordata > Actinopteri > Atheriniformes > Atherinidae > Craterocephalus > Craterocephalus amniculus. Next base: position 20,421 of record JAVQJG010171729.1, read on the forward strand.
TTTTTTTGACCTCCTGCTCATGTCACTTCTTTTTAAGAACAAGGAAAGGTAAAAAGGGGGATTAGCTCTAAACTTCTCAACAAGCTAACTTGTAGTGCCTGCTAACAACTAAGCATGTCAACTAGCTGTGCTGCTAGCTGTGTTGACCCATCCTACCGGTTATCGCAGACTCTAGTTCCCCCATAATATCTGCATTATAGACATCTGCAAACTACATTAATAGCATGTATAACTTATTTTATGTCTGCTAAACCAGCTAAAAACTGCCAACATTGTCCTAACTGTACCAGGTCGGTATAAGCCCCTCCCCTTCCTCTACGCTGCCAACATGGCGTCCGTTTAGTGCGAGTAATGTGCATCGTTCTACACTAGATTATTTTGCTGTTTTTAGGGCAAGTTTTTGCACTTAAATGTTGTGTTTCAATGTGTGCTAGAAAAGGATAACATTGTGGGCGTTTTTCTTCCCAGCAAAAGGTTATTTGAATCACACATCCTTCTTGTCTACTTCAGCTGAATCTATTGCAAGTTTAGCTGCAATAGTTTGCAGTTTCTTTCAAACTGATCTTTTACTTCCTGGGGGGCATGATTTTGTCCCTTTTGTTTGTCAAACTATAGTTAAGAGCAGGTTGTACAAATTGTTTTTACTGAAGGATTTGAAATTTGAAACTTTTTAAATATATATATATATATATTTGTGCTATAAAATAAATGACGATAAATTGCTGACATTTTTGCATGATTTCAATCATTTTTCTGACCAAACTGATACACACACAACTGTAGTTATTATTGCTGTCAAATGTTAATTGTAATAAATACTTTGTAATGAAATACATGTTTGTGAATTATTGTCCATTAAAATATAAAATCTTGAGCAATAGTCCTGTAAGCAGATATTAATTTATTTGCAATCATCCAGTCAATAAGGACAAACTCTTTTAGCCAGAGACATTTTACTTTTAAAATGTTCTCAGATATTGATTCTTGTTTTATTCCTCTGTTGGTCGTTTGTTTTCTTGGAAGGTTGCTGAGGCTTCTTCAGTACAGCTGATACCATTTCTGATTGGCTTATTCTTCTAGACTTTGATGGCTGTAGGCTGAGATAAAAAATATAAAATAAAAAAAAACGCTTCACAGTTGTTTGGCAACCATGTGGAATAACATCTGACTGGTTAAGAAACCAGGACGTGGGAAGAAGCTACACGGAGCGCCAAAGCTATTCTGCCACGGACTCTGGTTTTTAAAAGGACAGAAATCTTGAAAAAGACATTGTTGATGGAGAAGACAGATTATGCAAAGGGAACATTCATTCTTCCCCCATCATAAAATTAGAATGTCTTGAAATATTTTAACAGTAAATTTCCTACATAGTTTACCTTTTAATAACTAAATCTTATGCTTAATCATCTGAAACATGAGACTGTTTAAAATGAAGGAAATAAATGCCAACCATTTATATTATGTCTGTGTAGCATGACATGAAGGAATATCCGCTGTGGTATTGGGTTTACCACAACATAAAATATCACTGCGTCAATAACTTGTCTTGTTAGGCATCATCTTGGTCTGATGACATGAAACAGCATGAATGAGGATACTGTTTAAAAAGCTGTTCTTGAAAATTGCATTTACTGTTCCATTTAGATGATTTTGTTTGTTTTGTTCTGTAGTTTCAATCACCCTGTTTAAATCCAACATGTTATGCAATAAATGATAAACAGTCATACATGTGGATCAAAAAGGTTAGAGAATGTCAAATTAACCCATTAAAGTTTACACTATGTAAACAGCAAGAGGAAAATGTTTCTTTGAATGTTTTTTGTCCTTTGGACAACAATGTCAATGTTTATTCAGAAATGGTTGAGATGAGTCAAAAGGTTAAAATGTAAACACTGGGATAACAAAGTTAATTTTCCAAACCATGTTGTTACAATTGCTCAGACAGTCAAGTATATTTCAACATATTTTTTATTAAATACATTGTAGTTACCTAAAAATTTGACCTATAAAACCAGGTAAGCTCCATTGCCCCCCGTGCAGGGGGCAATAAAGAATTTCTGCAGCAAGACATCCAACGCAGTGCTAATCATGCAGAAATATAGTCAAATGGCACATAAAATTAAACAGGAGAACCTCTGCTACAAGCCCATATCAGTCA
>JAVQJG010171751.1:0-10509 GCA_036024015.1 Craterocephalus amniculus
GTGTGTGTGTGTGTGTGTGTGTGTGTGTGGGTGTGTGCGTGTGTGTGTGTGTGTGTGTGTGTGTGTGTGTGTGTGTGTGTGTGTGTGTGTGTGTTTAGCTTAAAGGATAACTCCTCCAGTACTCCTACATGCATTCATGCATTTGAATCCTTACACAGAGATGATGCTCCTTGTTGGTGTCATCCAGACTTCGCTGCTGCAGAATTCTGAGCATATTTTTTTTCACTCCAAATTAAAACTGTTGAATCGAGTGAAAGTGCTTGATATTTTACTTCTTTGAAGATTTTTGCTTCACTGTGCAGAACGATGTTCTGTACATGAGGAGCTTCACCCCGGCAGGTTTTAAAATTCATGAAAGGTTTGCTTAGCTCACACAATAACTTGTTATTCTCCATAAAGGTGTGAGGAAAGTTGAAACCCACCAAATGGATCGTTTCTCAAGAGCAAAGAACCGTAAAAGTAATTTCAAAAACTTTTTATCAAAGTAGCTGAACTGTTTATTATCCCGTACCAGTATTTATATGTCTCCTTGCATGTCTGGAGAGGCGTCTTTAAAGATGCAATGTGTTTTTTTTTTTGCCTGTATACATCTTAAAGGAGGAAAGTGCAAGTTGTAGCTTTATTCCAGAAGTCTGCCCCCTCTGGCAACAAGTGGAAGTGACGCCAATGGGCTGCTTCTCTTCAGCCTTGGTCTTTGTTTACCTGCACTGCACCCAATCCGAGACCGGAGTTAGATGCACAATGAAAAAATAAAGCATAGCATAACTAGCATATGGTAGCCGAATGCTAACACAGTCCAGCAGCTTTTATTGGCTTGTGTGCCTCTTGTTGCTGATCCAGCCGCTTGCTTGTTCATGGCTAGTTTCCCTTCCTCCAGCAAACATTTAGGAAGGGGATTAAAGGGCAGCCCCTGCGAGTGAATTGGACTGAATCCAAAGCACGGGCACAGCTCAGAGCTGTTCACTGCTGCTGTTTGAATAGACGTCAAAGGTTTAATCAGGATGATACATCCTGTCTGCTTGGAGGAGGGGGGGTGATATCGATGGATAAACTCAACTTGCCCTTCTCGGGAAGGCAGTTGCACCCCTGACATGATGGCAGGGGAAACACTGAAGGTAAAACTCAACTCTGAGTAAAAGTAGCAAATTAAATGCATACTTATGGAAAACATGTCCAGTACTGTGTCAGCCAGTTAGATTGTAGTATTCAAAACAAACGGTCATGTGATTTTGTAGGATTACATGTATGAGGGAAGCAAATCTGGTGATCCCTTAAAAAAAGTTCATTCTCAAGCTGTGGCCCAATTCAGGGTGTGCACACTTTGAAGGTCTGCAGAGGTCACAGCCTGTACTTTCCCAATTCTACAGCCTTCCAAGCAGCCACATCCTTCGTGTTTATCTTATCCTATAAATCATTTCAAAAAAGATGACAGGCAGAGCCACGACTCTGATGACAGGGAATCTCACATAACAGTGCAACAGGACATAAGAACTGCTTTTCTGTGTGAAGCCGTGTACCAACAAGCACATAGACAGAGTCGAAGAGAGGAGGAATATAGGTCAGATATGACATGGTCTATGGGGAGATGCTGGTCAATCATGTAGGTTTATGAATTGTGAGATCAGATAGAAAACAGCTGAGTCAGGCTCTGAAACCTCTGCCAGATCAGCTCACTGAAAGCTTAACTAATGAGGGAGATTAAATGATCTGAAAGTTAAAGCAAAGAGGTAAAAAACCCTGAAACTTCATCGGATTTCCCTGTCTGCTGATCCGTCCTTTGGCTCGGTGCAGCTCCAACGCTGACCTACGAAATCGGAGAGGGGGAAGCCCCTCCTCATAAAATGTCAACTCGCTCTCTTCATAGCATCACGCTGTCGAGAGCACCACAAATCAGAAAATCCCTCTCCGTGCTCCATTTTTCCCCTCTTGAAATGTGCTTTAGTGCAGCAATTTGACTGCGGCGTAAAAAACAGTGGCAGAGCACTTGAGTGCTTCTCTCAGCGATAGCGGACACCGAACTGTCTGTTTGAGGTTTTTATCTGCAGTGACACAATTCTGCCTCCAGTGTGGGAGCAAAACCACTCTCTTTTCTGAAAAAAAAAACTATGAAAGAGGAAAGCGGATGCAGCCGGCGGGGAGATGTGAAATAAAGTTATTTGATCAGCATGGACTTATATTTGCAGGGCGCTGTAAATAGTAAAAGAGGCATTTAGACATACAGGACTTTCATGGCTTTACACTTTGTTTCTGTTTGAGGAGAAGGCGTCAAACATCAACATGACCTCTGTGTGGAAATGAAAACAGTCTCAGTTGAGCTTTTAATAGAATCAAACACTAGCAGATGCTCACAACTTGTCTGGACTTGAATAAGAGTTTAATTACTCGGCGTACACCCCCCCCCCCCCTCCCCCTGCATGGAGGTGCTCTGCATAAACACCGCTCCTCTGAGAGGAGCCTTTTCACTGAAAAACAGTTGAGTTGAATGTTTACACCCGGTGTGTGATGCTGCGGAGGGTTTTCCGAACGCTGCGCTGGCAGGAGGAGGCGGCGGTGAAATCCCTGCTGTTGCAGTGTGTTGCATCAGACGCAGACTCCAGCAGGATGAAAGCCTTCGATCCGGAAACTGTCATCTATCAGAAGAACCGCGGAAGACAGTCACGACTCTGAACGTCTACCTCTAAAATCTCAGGCTTAACCCTTTGTGGTCCGGCTGTGGTAGAGCAACATCTCCTGTGATTATCATGGATCCTATATGTAATACCAAAAGGAAGTGTTTGTTACCCCGCTGCTGTTTCAGTTTTGACCATTTCACTGTCATACTTTATTATAAACTTTCATCTCAACTTTTTTGCCAAAAAACATTCATTTGTATTTTCCCTGTAAAAAGAAAAGAGAAAATGCGAAAAACAAATCTCTCTTGCTTTTTTCTTCGATTGAAAGTTGAAGGATTAAGACAGATATTCCAGACTGTAGGTTTTCTTGTATTCTAGTGTCATAATAATAATACTGTATATATTTATGTACTTATGACACCTTGCCCATCTTTTTGTCTGCATACATTTAGTTTTTTGCTGATTTTCTTACCTTCTACTGCTAATTACACTGTAATTAGACTGTAGAAGGAAGGAGAGCATAAACTCCACCCTAAATTAATATTATTGCGAGCTTTGTGACGGATGACCAGCTGTTCATACTGAAATGCACTCATATGACAATGTTGCGTTCACTGTCCCTCTTCTGCCTTCACGTGGCCAAAATTAATTCTGAACAGAGTCACCCTGTCAGAGGCATACGATTATGAATCTGTTTCAGGACATGCTGTATGAAACTTACCTGAAACTGATGAAACTGAATCACAAATTAATCTTTTTTTATTCCAAAATTATTTGCCTTATTCATTTTAGATCAGTTTTCTGGCTTTTGCTTTATAATCCTGTTTAATAAAGAATCTTTTACTTATCTGTTACATTTTCATACCATCTAGTCCAATTCCTCCATGAAGGCTACAGCTGACGTCGTCTGATTGCTGCAGTGTGCTGGTAGCAAAGATAAAGGGAAATTATAAAGCTACATTTTCTGAAATGTGGTTGAAGATGAGGAAACAACATGACCTTGTGTTCCATGTGAAAAATAAAGCATTGTCTTCTATGAAGATTGTAGTTACTTAGCAGGCTTTTCTGCAGCAGTGTGCAGGATTTTAGGGTTTCTGGGCAGAGCAGCAACTCAAACATGACCTTTACCCATGTGAGGAACTGGACAGTAGGCTCTGCTGCAGCAGATTTACGTCTGGACTTTGGATGCGTCCTCCGTGTCTGAGGAGACGTTTTGCAGGTTCAGATTGGTCTCAGTGGTCTCACCAGTGTCGACTCTGCTTATGTCCTGCAGGCAGGACGGTGGGTGGTGTGATGTGTTCACTCATTCGTGGACGATCAGTGACCTGGTTATTCTTTTAGCTCTGCGCTCTCGTCTGCTCCGGTTTCAGATGTTCTCGTCTTGGCTCACTGACTTGTCATGGCGGCTGAAAGCTCGTCTGTGATGTCACGCTCACCTCTTACATTAATTGTTAATCTCAATTTGACACCCTTGTATTCAGAGTCCGGTCTGTCGGCAGCTTTTTATGCCAGCTCTGCTTTGGGTGAGGTTTTTCCCCTTAGTCAATTTTCTTTGCTTGAGCAGTCTGAAAAAAACACGAAGCTGCAGGCTTTATCTCAGGAGAGCATCTTCAGTACATTGTTGTTTTTCTATCCGCTGTGTTCTTACTGTATTGATTCATCTTGGAAATCCCACCGTGCAGCTTGAAGCAGTGTCACTGCTCCATATTTTTGCCCCTAACAGCTCTCAGTCTCCACTAAACAAAAGGTCAGCTAACAAATAACTGATAAAGATTGTGAGGTAAAGACATCAGATCGCAGGACTTCCCTGCTTTATCTGAACTTAGCGTCGACATCAGATTGCTGTTTTCCTTAAAATGCCTTTGACAGTTACTTTTCACTCCTGCAGAATTATTCATGAAACCAGGTGGCTGTCGGAGCTGCTTTACTTTTACCCAGAATATGTGCGAGCATAAAACGGCTCGACGCAGGAGAAACACCACAGGTTCAATAAAAGCTGCATTTAGACTAAAAGAAAGCGTCTGCAAACACTTCAGACAGAGGAAATGATCGGCTGAGCATGGTGCACGTCTCGTATCACCACAGATCTGACTCATCCGCTTGCTCCGTCTGAAGTTCTTTCATCCTTCACCTCAGGAAGCCGTGAGATGTTTTCCTTCTGGAAGATGCGAAGACTCATAAAGTAAATGGATGACAGTTCTGTGTCATCGTGGTCTCTGCGTTTAGGCTTTTTCCTAACTTGGCTTCTACTCAAACAACACTCCACATCACTTACTTTTTCTTATTATTCATGATTTATTGCTATGACCTTATATCACTTGATTTTTGGTCCATATGCAAGTGAACAGAGACCCCCCGGCTTCTTTTGGGTGCCCTGAACGAATGGTAGCATCCATGGAAGCGGACCACGGCCCCTTTAAAGCAAACAGCGCCGACACGTGAACGTTGTCGGGTTGTTAGGCACTACATCCACTATAGCAGGGGTTCTCACACTGTTTTAGCCATGACTACAGATGAGCATTCAATTAAATTGTCAATTAACAGTTGATATTTGCTTAATCATTAATATTTTTATGTTTACATTTAGTAATCATAGGCTGTATTAAAATGCAGTGAAAGTAGAAAAACAGTGTTTCCTCATTTAGACTTTTATTACAAGTTGAAGAACTCTTGTTGCAGTAAAATGAGATTCATTTACTGCTTAAACTGGAAATATGCACTCACATACTACTCCAGCACCGGTCTGAAGATGCATCATCAGCTAATTTTGCCCGTCCCCAGTGACGGCCCACCAGATAACATGGGTTTGTGTCTAACGATGTCAGTTGTACGTTCCGTCAGGTGACTCGACCTGCTGCCATCCTCTAGATTTAAGGCTTTAAAACTGTCCGATTCTTCATAAATAAGGAGATTTAAGTGGTTTTAAGTGGATTCGGATTCCGTGTAACTTTGTTCTTTATGCATTAATGTCTTAAAAATGGGCTAATTTTGTATTTATCTTTGCATTAATGGTTTAATCAGCCCTGATGCAGATCCTAAATGTGTTGGATGAATTTAGTCTATATATATTTATTTATAATTATCTGGAGACTCCCTGAAATGATCTTGCAGAGTACGGCGATGAGTTTCAGACGATAGCGAACATGAAGACAGTTCTCTGGCCGTATGCCCGGCTGTGGAGGCATCATACAGATGTTTGTACCTCACACATTCTTACAGCCTCTCTTCAAGAAGTTCAGCTATTACTGTGTTTTCTTCCTCTTGTACCTTTTGGTGTTGCATGGCAGCTACAGCGACCCCAGGTTTGAGTTTTAGTATTTAACACTGAACCTACACCTGATTGGATCTCTGGAAAAAGTTAATCTATTTTTTTCATAGTTGATGGTCATTGTATTTTCTCATTTATTTACAGTATAGTTATCCATAAAGAGCAGGTCAGTATGAGGTTGGGTAGCTGTTGTCTTTTTTTGTCAGGAAAAGCTGTGGACTGAAAAGTATTGGACTAGATCTGAGCTGGTCCCCAGGTCAATGAACTGGACCTGGCTGGTACGTCTTGTTCTGTGTTCTGCAGAAAAGAAACTTGGTTTCATGCAGATCTCATTGAGAAATCCAGACATGCACTCCTGTTCTATACGTATAATTATTATTATTTTTTAAATCTCTTTCATAAAATCACCAGATTCCCCCCAAATCAGCATTAAACTATAAAACCATGTTTATGTGAACCCAAGCCTGAATTCTGCCTCAGCGTTTAGGCTGCTCCTCATCATATAGATGAAGTACAATGTGTTCTGACTGACAGTTTATTCGTCTATCTTTTAGAGTTCACATGGAAACATTACAAAGGTGAATCCAGATTTATGTGCGTGTGTGTGTGTGTGTGTGTGTGTGTGTGTTTCAGGTGGTGGCCCAGTCTGTGCTCTTCATGTGCATGAACACTGCTGGGATCTTCATCAGCTACCTGTCGGACCGGGCCCAGCGGCAGGCCTTCCTCGAGACGCGGCGCTGCATCGAAGCTCGGCTGCGGCTCGAGACGGAGAACCAGAGACAGGTGGGTGTCCTCTTCCTCCTCTTCCTCCTCCTCCTTTTCCTCCTAATGCCTCCATCTATCGCTTTCTGTCACTAACAAGGACACTTCAACAGTGTGGGTTTACTGGTGTGATGGAAGCACGGAGGAGCTGATGGCAGGTCTGAGAGAACTTCCGACTGTGGAGGAGTGAAGATCGCTCCAGTATTTAGCCGGGGAGGCAGCTAGCAGCCCAGCTACTGAAAAATATCGGGCAACTGCTCCCGTGTAAGTTCGCCCTAAAAACATGCTTTTTTTCCCACACTGAAGTGCTCTGATTGTCTAAACGTACTAGAGAGGAGAAATGAACGAAAGTATCTGTATTACATACCCTAGCAGGTTTTGTTTGTCTGTGTCCAAATCTCTCGGGATTATCCCGGAAATGCAATAACTCCCGTCAAAACACCGGTGGGACATTCCACTTCCTGACACCAAACAATGGCAATCGGCAGGTAATACAGATACTTTTGTTCATTTTTCCTCTCAAGTACATTGTCGGACACTTATTGAGACTATCAGAGGCGAACTTACACGTGAGCAGTTGCCCGATACTTATCATTAGCTGTGCTTCTAGCTGCCTGCCCGGCTCAATACTGGAGCGATCTTGAACGTTCCTTTCTCCATCACTCACATGTATGAACGAAGATGATGAGATGAAAACAGACTTCAGGTTAAAAAAAAGCCAAGTTCTCCTTTAACTTCCAGGAGTTTGTGTTTGTGCAGCTCAGCTCCCTCACAGAACACCTGACGGGGATCACTTCCTGTCCACCGTCGCAGCTCAGTGTGAGCAGACGTGGCTAAACGATGGATCTCAGTAAATAGGAGTGAATGTTTGCAGTGAGACTAAGGAGGCCTGAGAGGGTCACAACACGGCTGCACCATTTACTCATCGGTGCAGCGGTCACACGTGCAGCTGCACGCACATACATGGTCTGAGTCAGAGAACTATATAAACGAACCCACAGCAGTGAAGCCATTACTGTCAAACCAAAACACACACACAAACACGCAAACACACACACTCACACACACACACAGACAAAGAGTGAGCGATAGTGAGCTTTGTTTACACAGCGGAGAGGACGCTGAGACAGCACAGAAAGCTTTTACAGGCTCATATTTCCTGGAAGACTTTGGACCTGATGAGTTCTGTGATGCTTGTAATGGAGTGAGACGGATCGCGCCCCGAGCAGGACGTCTTAATGTCCACCAGTCACAGTCCATATGTCCTTCTGTCCATATGTTCCCAGAGCTCCGCTCCGTGTTTGTGGTTTTACCCGGCGGGCTTCTCCTGCTGGTGTTGTGTTGTGGTGGAGGGCGTGGCAGCAGGATGGGAGCACAAGCAGCGAAAAGCTGCATGCTTTCCACCAGCTCTCGTCTCTGCTGCAGTTCTGCCAACTTACTGACTTAGTCGCTATATTCAGCGAGTGTTCAGACCCTTCTAGCGACTTTTTTCCCAAAAAGCGACAAATCATGCAACTTTTTCTGGAATTACTGGAGATTTCTGAGATTTCTTTAGACCTGTGTAAAGCATGGTTTGCTTTTTCTTCGTGAAAAGAAGGTTCTGCTATATTTTTTGGTTGTTAAAATCATTGTTTGCACATTGGTTCTTTCACAAATTTGTCCACGTTACTAGCAGTCCCCCCCCCGACTTAGCAAAGAAAAAAATAAAATCTAAAGTATCCATGTTACATATGTGCTACGGACATAAACACCCCAAAAACAACCTATATTTAAGTGAATTAATAATCTGTGCCCAAGGAAACAGCCTTTTCCAGCCAGGACTTTGAAAAGATCTTCCTTCCCACTCATCTTCATCATTGTAACCCACCATAATCCAGGAGTTTTCGGTTTCAGTTTTTGCATCCTACTTTCCATATTCTGTTCAGTTATCAGCTTCTATTTCATAAATTCAAGTTTTATCTTTTGCCAAGAGAGCCCAGTAAATAAAGGAGGATTAGCAACACTCCACTGAAATGTTGGTCTGCCTGGACCTTAATGTGGTGATGCATTTCTCTGCTCTCCCGCGCACAGAGCCACAAACAGAGCCAAGCTGACGGCAGCAGGCAGACCACTGAACGGCAGAAAACACCTGCTGTCCTCTGGCACACCATGGACACTCAGCTGATGCTAATGTTCATGATGATGCTTCAGTAGGAGGAGCTGCTGTCAAACTCTCCTAAATGTGGGATTAGAAATGATCGTCTCAGGTCTGTCAGCAACGATCCAAAACTTTTTATTTGGGAGTTTATTCCAGTTTTCCTGCAACCTTTTTCAGGTTTTGTAGAGACATATTAATCTCAGCTTCCCTTTTTCCTGTGTTATTGTTTAGTATAAGTTGGTGGTATGAACCCAACCTTAGATTCTCTGGATAAGTTTATTTTTTCTTGTTTTTTCTGTATCCATCATCTCTGTGTTGTGACTGATCTCTCAGTCCCTTTGCAGAACAATAGCCTCAGAATAACCCTCCAAGGTTCAGGATATAGTTTTCCATTTTTGGCCACTTTTCTTTTCATTTTTCACCTTTGATGTGGTTTGTTTGGTGTAATTCTGTCCAACATGATCTCACATGTGGGAATGTACTGTGCAGAGTCAATACAAAGAATAGCTACCTTTACAACGACACACACATCAGTCTGTTTTTCCTGAATGTTCTGTGATGCAGTTGCGGCCGAACTCTTGTGAAGTTGCATAGATTCAGCTTCTAGTCGTCAGCATGAAGATAAAAAAGCACTTTAAAGCAGGAATATGTTGCTGTTTTGCATTAAATGCTCTGATTACGACATTTTTCTCTCATTTTTTATTCACCAGCCGAAAAGGCCAACTGGCATGAAGCTGTGGAAACCTGGCAACCCTGAGCATTCTCCGATAGTTCTGTGCTTATAACTGATCCCGCCATCTTGCATGTGGACGAGGTCGTCTTACTTTTCATGAAATCATTAGCTAAGCAACACTGGTTTCCATTGGTTTAACTGGTCTGGCTGGGACAGAGAAGCGAAGCTCCATCATCCCTGGCTTGTTTTTCATTGGGTGACAGAGTCCTCTGTCTGTGTGCTATTATCCATCCTCACCTCCTGTCGCACTCCGCTTGTGCTTGAGCTTTGAAGAGGCTCTCCAAAGCTCTCAGACGGCATCATGCAGCGTCGTGTGGAGGGCATGAGTTTGCATTTTTATTTCTTACTGGTAATCTTCTGTGAACCTGTCAGGGAATAATCAATGTAGAAACATACGACAGAAGATGTATAAATATTATTTTTTTTGTTTTTGCTTCTAGAAACCGTATGTAGGTGAAGAATGAATAGAAAAGATAAAGATTCTCTGGTTTCATTAAGCAAAAATCAGAGAGGAAAGCAGGGACCTGCACACCCTCTTGAATCTTGTTTTTAGGACTGAAGAGTTTTAGCTTGTGATTGAAGAGATCCTGTTGGCTTTGTACAGGCAGACACGTGTGCACGCATTGAGACTTTAAAGCTTTAGATGGACTTTAATGTTCCTCCCGCCTTTGGAAAGTTTGATTCAGTTTCAGTAATATTTAATTAAAAAAAACCTCCCTGCTGGTGAAATGTTAATAAAATTGTTTTTTAGGAAAAGTTATGAAATAGTGCCCCTTTTAAAAGGACTTTATTGTGTTTGGTCATTTCCATGAGTTTGAAAATCCCAGTTAGCCAACCATGAGATTCACGTTAAACTTCAGCCAGTTTGTCTGTGTTAAAATGACTCAACAAGTGTCCATTAAACCATCCATCCATCCATCCATCATCCATCATCCATCATCCATCTATCATCCATTCATCCATCCATCCAACCATCCATCCATCCATCCATCATCCA
>JAVQJG010171759.1:0-13063 GCA_036024015.1 Craterocephalus amniculus
CAACGTCTAATGTTCTTTTTGCCGTCTTCATTCTTCTTCTATGGTTTTCTTCTTCCTGTTTATCTTCTTCTTCTTCCCTGGTTTGTTTCTGCTCTACTATGCTCAACACTGACCCCGCGATTTCCGGTGGTATTACTCCGTCGTCTGCGTCGAGTGACGGATGCGCAAGGAACCTGAAAACGCACCAAAAACGCACCAAATTGACGCAGAAGACGGACGAAACTTTCCGTGCGTGTGCGTATCCGTCATCTGCGTCGAGCATAAATGGGCCTTAATTGAACCTTGTAAAAGATGTCACATGCTTGATGTTTTAATGACCTCACAATGAATGTAATCGTTAATTCCCACACACTGGGACACATTTGAATTTCCCTGCGAACATTACCGATGGACTGTAAAACTTTTGCTGTCACTGCTATGAAAATGTTTTCTTTAAGTTACACTTTGTCACTTCTATTGTTCTGTCCCTCAGAGGTGGCATGGCAGAGTGTGACCTCAGGTTAGTCAGAACAAAGAGCCAGGCATTGAGAAAGACTTTCCTGCACGCACAAAAGATGCTATACATTCTTCAACCTTGCATCAAAGATGACCTTTGGATTGTTCTTGTCATCCTGTACTGACTCTCATGCCGTACTGTGAACGGTAAATCCTCTGCATGTCCCACCAGCCACTGACTGACATTAAACCTTCAGGTATGTCATTCAACAGTAATAAATATGTTTCAGCAAAACAAGAAAACAAATAAATCAACAGGGAATGATAGTAATACAGAAAGCAAGATGTTCAAATGATATGAATGATGATGGTTTAAGTAAAAAGAGACAATTTACTGGAGTTATGGTAAATATATGTCTTAATCATTGCCCAGAGTGTGATCATTCCTTATCATGTCATCCTAATTTCTTACCAAAGTAGTCTGATCTAAAGGCAGGGCTCATCTAACACCAGGTTACAATAAAGCTCTCAGCCTCATTCCTTGAGTCTTATTCCCACAGGTGTTGAGATACGTATCTAAGCTGCTCCTATCTTTTAATTCAAAATGCAAAGTCAATTTCATCACTGGCATCGCATAGAGACAGAAGATGAGACACAAAAGTAAACACCAGTCCCGAATGATCTCAGCTCCCTTTATGTATATATCAACCACAGCTTCCAACTAGTCCTCATCTGCCAGCTGTGGTCTCACAGCTGGCAGGTTTCTGATTGAACTTTGACCAGGATCTTTCTCTATGGAGTTTGCATGTTCTCTCTTTGATTGAGTGGATTTCTTCAAACAGTCTAAAAACATGTAAGTTAGTTTAATAAGTGAACCTAATGTATTTGAACAAGAGTACATTGTCTGTTTCTGTATTAGCACTCTGATGAAATGCAGCCAGTGTCAAATGTCTGGTCCAGCACGCCCGTAATCCTCATGAGGATGGTAAACATACTGAATGGATAGTGTTCATGGCTACTTTTTAGCAGCTTTCCCTGACATAGAAATGAGTCCACAGTCAAACTGGGTATTCATTAAGATATTTTAAATAGTGAAAGCTTACACTGATCTGGTGTTTACTATGCTGCAATAAATCTGATATGGCCACCTGCCTTGCAGTTAATTAGTTTCATTCCTTCCTCTGTCAAATATCGCCCCAGTTTAATTATATTTATAGACACCAAGTGTAGATTATCAATCACCAGTTCAGCTTTTTTTTAAAACAAAAAATAATTTGTATACTAGAACTTTAACAAATTGTGCATTTGTACTAATAAGCTAAGATAATGTTTCATTTCCAGTGTTATCTGATGTTTTATTTGTTATTTAATAGTTAGATCTAACACAAAAGCAAATTTAAGCATGTATATAACAAATCAGAGCTATAACTCAATAGCAGCAGGTTTTTCGACACGGAATAATTTATGTCTAAATGAATGTGGTGAGAAAATCTTATATCCCTCTAACTACTAGTATGTCAGTGTTTTCAAACTATCATGATCATGATGATGCTCAAAAGTAGGTTTCTACCCTTGAAAAACAAATAAGAAATCTGTATTTCATGTCGAGTTGATCAAGAATTTAAAACAGACCCAGCACACCCACGACCCAATTGGATTAAGCGGTTCAGAAAATGGATGGATGGATGGATGAAGCATCACATTTTTTTATTTTCATATCAACATTTAACCAATTAGTTATGCAACAATCAATTAATCCAGTTTGTCAGGCTTTATTATTGTGTAATTCACTGATTACTGGGGACTTCATTCAGCTAGACAGCAGATTATCAAAAGCAAGAGGTGCACAAAGGCACCTCTAATACTCCTCTAGCAAACTAATCTACATACACTCGGAGATTCTGCGGTAGCCAGATTGTCAGTCGGCAGAGGCCACAAGAAAAGCTCAGCCTCGCCCATGAGTGCTGACACAGCCTGACATGGGCTTCGGATGGGCAGAGGGGAAAAGTACAGGATGAGGATGTGGGCCTTCTGTAGGTGCTAAAGTTATCAAAACTTCCTCCAAGCCAGAACCAGAGTATTCCAAAACAAACTCAATCAAAGGAGGAGTGTGCTAAAACAGGGACACCAATGAGAACTGGAAAATTTCAACAAATTTGTTGTACCACTGTGCATGTCCAAACACTATTTAGGCATGTTTTACACTCTATAACAATAACTTATGACGGGCCCTAACCCTAACCATATCTGCCATTAATGGGACCAAATAATTTGTTCAAAAACAATCAAACTTCACGGAGTTGGGCACTAGAAGGGGTTAACTGTTTCATTTGGCTCATTGTGGGGGGATAAAATAATCAAGGCTGGGGGATAAAATAATCCCAGATTTAGACTAGAATCAAGTTTTTCTTGATAAAAACAAGACATTTTGGGTTTTTTTTTATCTACAGAGCCAGCTATGTATCACCATCCAGTCTGCAAGTTAGCCTTAATGAATCTCTAAGTCACCCAGAAAAAAAAGAGACACAAATAAAAGAATACAATGACCTACAGAAAACTGAGCAGAAACAAAGGTGAATCTGTCACAAAGTCACAGAGAGGCACGAATGTAGGGGTGAGCCTCAAGCGGAATTCATGCAATCTTCCTAATCTGTTGAAGTAGCTGACAAAAAAAGGCTACATTAGTACACACAGAAGTTCATCAGTATAAATGATGAAGAACCGAGTAATATAATGTGCAAACTTCAACACCAAAACGGGAAAGGAGATTAATTTGTTAAATCACATTAAAAGCTGTCACCCCAGCAACTTCACAGAAAGCATGAAAATGCTGCCTGATGCGACTTATTGCACCATCAAACAGAAAAACATCCTCTCATTATTTGCAGCCTGCCACTTCATAACAAATCATTCAGAATCAAGCACAGATATTGGTCTCAATTCTAAATATTAACATGTATGTATGTATAGTGTTTGATATGGTACAGGTAATTACATATAATGAGGAATAATCATGGCATGATTTTATGGTACAACAATGTTTTTGATTGCAGTCTGTTTCAGATCAGGTTTTCTCTGACTGTGTACTGTATAATCAGATTTCACATCAGCCGCAAGCAGTCAACACATCCCTGAGATTATGCTAATTCCCAACAGTCTAAATAAACTATGCTTTTCCACTTTCCCCACAGATGATTTGGACATGATCGCAGCCAACTGTTTAAGCAAGCAAAACAACAACACATATTTAAAAACCTTTGTCCCTAGCAAATTTTCTTTCCGTAAAGGATAATGTATAGCATATCCTGTTCAGCTGTCCATGGGGAGAAAAGCTTCAATACTGTATACAAAATATTGCTATCTAGTGTCCTTGCATGTTGCGTTACAATCTACAAGGTTAATTGTGGTTCAGTGACCTGCCATTTAAAGCCAGAGAAGAAGAGCATTATCAATTAAACTTGCCATGTCTAGTCCAAGAGGAAAGATAGACGTTGATGCATGAGACAGGCAGAAAGCACCTGTGTTACATTAAGGCTTAGTGCCTACTGAGAGTCGAACCTTCAGTAATGCCATGAGTAACACCTGCGTTCGCTTCATGTTAAAATTGATAATGAAAAAAGTAAATAAATGGCTGGACTAAAGACTTCAAGGTCGGCGATACCAGAATTTTAATTGTTGGTTTATCAGTTAAAACCACAAAAATCTAAAGCAGCTTGTGAACCTATAACCGGCCTTTGCCTTATTCTAGGGTGACTTTTACATTTTAGCTAATGAGCTTGCTAAACAACAATTACAAGGCTAGTTAACTCAGCCGGGCTTTATCTTTTTACAAATTCTGAATGTTATAGTAATACAGTCATGAGGAAAACACTTTTTAAAACCAGGAAACAAAGGACTGAAAACAAAACCAAGACAAACCAAAATAAATATGGTAAGACATACTGTAACTAGCAAACTAGCAATTAGGTCACCAGCTATTTGTTTGAGATATGCCTTAAAAAAAAAGAAGAAAGAAAACAAAGAAAAGCAAGTAGCCTTTATCATGTGTATCAATGGTTTGTCATCTTACCTGCAATGCGGATCACAGCCCTATCTGCTGGATCCAGAACTTCCCCGGAAGCTGATTTGGAGCGTTTAACCCTCTGGTGTTTGGACAGGTTCCAGGGCAGGGTGTCTCCAGGACAGGGGACACTGCTCTTATCTTCACAGCTTTCCTCCAAAAGGGTTTGATCTCTGCGTTTGTCTTTCCTGGTCGCCATTGCCAACTAAACAGAAAGATAAAGGGAATAGCTAAGGACTGATAACATAAATAAAACGTGTATTAAACTGTCCTCACTGAAGACTTTTTTGGCAAGTCATAGCAGGAAAAGCTCAGGTGTGTTAACGACGGCTGCTTTTCATTATGACTTAATTCCCTATCAAGGTTTACTGTGACCCTAATTGTCTTTATTAACATCATAAAGATGGATTTTATGTTTAACATCGACAAGCCATGAAAAATAAAAATGGCAGAATTATGCACTGTCTATAATAGTGGATGCTGCAACAACTGTATCCCCTAAGTGGCTGGTCAACATCCATTCAAAGGTATCATGTTCAGTCTTTAAAACTATGCTAGATGTCTCTGGATTAAAAAAGGATTAGACTTGAGCCCAAAAGCTAAATCTAGGCAAGGCAAGGCAAATTTATTTATATAGCACCTTTCAGGTTCAAGACAATTCAAAGTGCTTTACATAAGCATATGAATTACAACAAGATCAATCAAACACAAACACAAAATCATTAATTACAATAAAATCATTCACTTGTTTGCAGCATAATAGCTAAGAGTTGCTTCTCTAAACATATCTCCCATCTGGTGGCTAATTAGTGTTTAACATACAGAAATTTCTGTTTAGATTCGTAAAAATAAACTACTTGAACTTTCTAATAAAATTCATTGTTTCCACTTGTTTGCAGCGTAATGGCTAAGAGCTGCTTCTCTAAACATATCACAGAAAAATAAACTACTTGAACTTTCTTTTAAACTACATTGTTCCAAACTGGCTCATGTTGTGAAATACTTATTTTCTAAATGTAAATACTCTAACACATAGAGAGAAAAGTATGTAATGCTCTTCTAATTATTTGGGCTTCAATATCAAGTGGATTCGGAATGAATGGGTAATCCATGTTAAACTCGTTTCCTTGTGTGGGAGAAGATGGGTAGAAACTCAGGGTTTCTTAAAGATAACCTGCTCACTGATTATGTTCATGGAGTCTGTTACCATGGTGATTATGAGTTTCAGATACTTCGCTTTATGACTCTGAGTTTCCCTCATCTTAAGCTGGGTTTATACTCGCATGTTGGCACCGTGCGGGGGGACCTGCAGAGGCTACACAGACCCTCAATGTGTTTATACTCCAGCGTAGGTGAACCCGCCGAGTCACGGTGTCTTTTCCGGATCTGGAGGCAGCGACAGGCTGGTTCAGCAGTAACCCCTGACGCAGATGACGCACCACTATAAACCCAGCTTTAGGGTTAACATACTCAGAGTTCACCACATAATCCACTTTCTGGAATACCCCCAAGTCTGGACCTCCCACCGTGTTTATTAACTGAATGTATTTACTCTACAATATAATGAATTAACTTGATATCCTACGTTTACACGGACAAATATGTCATATGATAATGAATTAATGAATGAGTGGGTCAGTGATACTCAGTTGGTGCAGATCTGAATCATTTCAGGCAACAGATTTGCTGCAGCCTCCTACTCCAGCCGATGTCTCTCAACTTTTCCAAACTTTATCCCTGATTAGGTGAATTGTCTCTTTTTCGACTGAAACAGTCAAACACACAAGCATCTGGAATTGTTATTCATTTCCTGGTAAAGGCGACTTTCTGTGGTATTTTTAATGCACGTTCAAACCTCAACTTTGTTAAATGGATTTTTTTTATATGTAGATTTTTAGACTGGTACTTTCACTTAATGAGAATTTAAGAAAAGTAAAGATACTGTTATTTACAATTTTTCAGTACTTGTTCCATTTCTGGTCCTCCCATTGTTACCCTAAGGTCTTCCATTGTCTGTTTGAATAGTTTCGGTTTGGTTAATTCTGCTGTAGCTGTGCCCTTAGTTCTATTAGAATATAATTTATTTCATCCACTCGTCTCCCACCTCCTCCTTGCATTGCTTTCTGCTTGCACACCACCATTCTGACAGTCAGTGAAAAACTGTGCAGTTGGTATTTTCTGTCATGGCTCTAATTTGTCGATTAGTTGTCACACTCAACCACACTAGGTCAGGTAGGAAATCATGAGCTCTAAGTTGAACAAACGCGTGATTATCTTTGATTTATTTGATTTCTGGTTAAACTGTTGTTGGAAAACCAGTGAAGAGTTCAGATTCCTCATGATACCTTTGTACAGCAGTTTTCATACCCTGCAGATATTCTATGGAGACGACCTTTCCTTCGACATCTGTATGGTTTCCAGACTCTTAAATTAAAAGGAGCTAAAAGCGAAAATTCATTGTTTTCACACTGAAATAATTAAAAAAATCTGTTTGTGAAGAACTGGGTGTGTATTTCATCTGGAGTATAGTATGACATCACACAGCGCCTCTGTGTGTTGATCTCCAGCTCTGTGTTTACCACCCAGTCCGGTCGCGCGTCAATGTGCGACCATGTGCAACCACGTGCAAACACAAAACCCTGTCCTTATAAACTGGGCGGAGTTACGACGCAGCGCTGGCACTCAAGATGGCAGAGACTCGCAATGGTAGTTATGGGACGTGTCCAACCAAAGATGTAGAGGCGCCAATATTTTAACAATTAAATTGCCATTTTAAATATTCAATTCCCACTTTGAATTGCAAATTGCACCTAAAGGTGCAATACCGCATAACAATGGAAGTTTATACCATGCTGTCTAATTATATTACCTAAGGGAAGCATATACAATGTGAAGAGTATTGGTTCAAGTACAGAACCATGTGGAACTCCATGACTCTCTCATCAGATCTACATCTTGCCGTCATATAACTTTCTAAATAAACAGTTTGCTAACTATTGGCCACGAACAGTCAGTGTTTATTGTTAATAGCAAAACACTAAATAAATGACGAAATTGTTTTGCTCTCTGTTTAAAATGAAAAAAAGTGAAACTGTATGAGGCGAAGAGGATTTTTTCCTTTTTTTAAAGAGCGGCGTGGTTTCCGGCTGGGGGAGAGGCAGAGAGGCATGGATTGTCACAGAGACAGCTGTACAGTAGGCCTACACCACCTAGTGGCGACAATTTTCGCTATTCCTTTATTGTTGTATTGTGGAGGACATCAATACTTGTTGTCAGACATGTTTTATTTGTATTTACCTCAGAAGCAATGACCATGAATATCTGCCCTACTTTCATAACTTGATCTGAGTGCTGTGTTGGTATGGTGTTTGAATACTGAGCAGACTCTGATCACTCAGAGCACCACTGGTGGGGGTCGGCATAGTAAAAGGAATCTTTGAGTCTGTGCGGGGCGTGCAAAATGCTTAATGTAGGTGGATCTCAAGTGTAGAATGGGGCCATGGACTGGTTTATTAAAGTTTGATCTGAATCATTGAACCAATGCTGATGCAGCTGTCTCTTTAAAGATAAAACCAGGTTCTGTATTAGTTATTCCTTACTGCTTAGAATGATTTCTTGGGCTACATAATTCGGTCTTGTGAGGGCCGCAGTCCTGCAGTTTTCCTATGTGTTTCTGCTTCAACACACCAAACTCAAAAACAAAGAACAGAAAAATAAAAACATTTGCAATGATTCATGATCCAAAATATGAGTGACTTCCCTTACAATCTTGTTTGATCATTTATAGCATTTTTTTGTGTGTGGACATTTTTGGCCACCAAGGTTACCTCAGTGTGTTGAATCATAGGAGTTAAACGGTTAAACGCACACAAACTGAAAAAGATAAAAAGAGGAATTTTTAATTTCCTTCAACTTTGAAAGAGGTACAAGTCTTCTTTCTTCTGTTGGATTCTTGTACTCAAAGCTTGACCCACTGTCAAATAAAACCTTCACATTTTTTGAATGTTTTAAGAGAGACCCCTGTAAATGGTAGAAATAAAAAAAGGTGTCAAACTTGGAAAATTATTTCTAAGGAACAAATTCTTTAATCCAGTGTGGGAGGTTGGCCAATTATCAGCCAGCGAGCTTTAGGCCATATTTTAGATACAGAGGAAAAATGAATCAGTGCTTCTAACTATTCTGTAGTTTATAAAACATGTTACTATTGTACTTGAGTGTTTTTTGCAGCCTTGATTATTAAAGGGCGAACATTCTATTCTGCAGGGTGTCTGTTAAAAGGGTAACAGGACACCAATACAAAAAAATCTGGTCAAATAGCGTTGCTTGTTGCCTCTTCTTGAAGTCTGATATTATCCCTACATCAGTGGATTCCAGCCTTTTTGCCCTTCACACAAATACCAAAAATCCAGGAACCCCATGCCCCACCCCATGTTGAAACCATGTTGGTTTTATGCTTTCACAAGTGAGACCCTCACCATAAATACTGGATTCCTGTCCTAAGATGAAGCCAAAGTTGTATTAACAACATATAGCCTTACTTTTTTTTCTTAAAATAAGCACAATGTGTGTGCATTAATTACAATAGCTCGGAATGTTCACAGCTTGGGCACCCCTTTACTCCTTAGGGGACCTCAGGTTGGGAACAATGGCATACACCATTGTCAGCAGTTATTCGGGGCCAGTAAGCTGTTCCCGTTCTTTGCCAACCTCGGTGTTGATAAACCTTTCACTCATGAGTTTATCAAACTATTAATTTCAACATGAATTCATCCTTTTAGGTGGCAGAAAAAGCCTGACTGGACAATCAACTTCTAACAAACTTTGGTCACTTATAATAGTAATCCCAGAAGCTTCTAAACATTCAGATTTAATGTAAAATCAACTGGTTTCTACCAAACTACAATAGCTTGTGTTCCTGGACTGAAGCAATTCCTTGAGTCACTGAAGTGTAATGTAAAACGCTGATGTCTATCATCTGTCGCAATGCTTTGTTCTATCCATACAAGCATTTTTTTCTCAGTGGTCACCACAGAATCAAGCATACCAAAATCCGCTGCTTTTGCATCAGGCTTGATTTGACGGACTTGCTGAAGAAAAATATAAAATTGTCTAAAGTTTGGCACAAATCTGAGCAAAAATACTGTATGGCGAGTCCTCCCAAAACTGAATTAGCTTAATGCAGCATCTTGTTCAGTCAGTCAGAAAAAAGTCATAACTCCCAGCGTTACAACCACTGAAATTTAAATTCTGTATACCGTTATACAGTATATGATATTCCCAAATTAAAAGCAATTTGCTGTCATTGGTAAGCATCTACCTTCTGGTGACGTTTATAAACAATGAAACATTTTTAATGTTATTTATGAAAAGCATTTGGCGCTATGTTTGTCTCCTGCCTGAAAACGTAAAACTCCTCCTAACCCTTCATTGTGAACTTTGCGAAAAAGTTTGGCTCTTGCCCTCGCCCTGAGGGAATGAAGACATCTCTTAAAGGGACTACAGTATACCCGATTTCACGTCCGGCTAGCTTAGTTAGCGATAGCGTTTTTTTTTTTTTAAGCTTTTGTGTGACGCATTTTCTTGGCTAAGGGGTTTAACTTTCATAATTTGACTCCGGATCACTAGGGGAACGCAATTACTGGCTGATCGGAGTCTGGACGGTCCAATTAACCCGAGAGAGAAAGAGCGTCACGCCAATTCTAAAAAAACTAGCCGCTTTCGCTAACTAAAATGCCCTGGACTCGTACATATGCCCAATCAATGAGTCATTAATTGTAATGAAATTACCCCTTTTACCACAAACTATACCACGTAGAAAACCATTTTCTTAGAAAGATTAAAATAATATCAGGTATAGTTCCTTTAATCGCTCATGAACATGCAAACCAGAGGGGAAGGACTGAGGGGAAAACCTGAGACTGGGCCTAAACGTAAGGTCAGTGTTAGACTCTTGCTTTGTCTCATTCCGGGGTCAGCGCACTACGAAGCGCTGGTTCATAGGGTGCATACGTAACAGCAGCGCGGCGAGTACTGTCACGATTCAAAAGCCTCCAAAGGAGCCTCCGAATCCACCCTCCAAACCTGCACTTCATTTAGCGTGAAACGAAGGCTACAGCAGATGTATCCTTCACAGCCTCTTGTTCAGTAAGAGCAGAGCCTGTCATCGGGCAACGGCTGCCGGATGACAAGCAGCTGCAACGTCATGAGGAGGACGTTTTAACTGTAGCTGTCTCACTTCATGAAGGAATTAATGGCTTCGTAGTGTGCAGCCTACGGAGGACACTCTTTAGCCTTTGCAGGCTGTGCACTTGGTAGTGCGCTGACCCTGGAATGAGACACAGCGTCTATGTGGTCTCTACCACCTCGACAGCATGGAAGGAGTATTGCCTCAGATGGCTGGTTGCATCAAGTCACTTGTGTGAAAATGTGAACATTTATCCTAAACACTGAACATCTGATCCGCGCTCTTACAAACCACATTTTCTGTGCATGTTGGGATCATATCTGTCAGGCAGATTACACAAATTCCCCTCAGAATGGATGGCTAGCACTTTGCCTGGTTTATATGATTGGCTTATTTAATTGGTTTGTGTTTTTTGGGCTCATGTTTAAAAGGTCAAATGCTTCTCTTCCTTCAAACCACTTCTTACCTCATAGGAGATGACTGAGGTCACCTCATTTCTTTTTCTGAGCTAAATAGTGAGGAGGAAGGATCAGTGGAGCTCAGACCTTTGCATCGGTCTGCTGCTCTGATCAATGAATGACCTCCTGCTGCAGCTACAGATCTTATGAGCTCTTCAGGTGAAATCTTTGTTTCATGTTTATCCAGAAGTTGTCAAAAATATATTTACAAATATACTAAATCATAAGAAAAGAAAGTGATTGTCAAAAGTCTGTATGTGGATGAAAGCAATCGAACACTATTGTTACACACCGTAGCTCTGTCTGAAAAAGTGTGTAATTTTTAAAGATAAGAAATCTTGAAAGACTACATATATAATGGTGGACTGCACAGACAGCTGAGACATTCTTCATACACAAACTGAAGAGTTTAAAGTAGTTAATTGAGGAACTGCAACGATATCCACTTCAGATGAAGTACTATGATAACCGCTTGTGCATAGTCGTCCACAAATGCCTGCTTTGAATCGTTCATCTGTAGATCAGCAGGCTTTGGCAGGAAATGGAGTCTCAGTCAATGCAGTGGCAAACTTATCTGAGAAGGCACAAATACCTTTGCATTTCTATCTTGAGGTCCTGGAATATCCTGTTTATTATGCACTTGCTCGGGTTCAAACTAGTTCAATGTTATTATTAAAGGACAGATGCAGACACACTGGACAAATGCATAATTTTAGATTACTCACCGTTCAGCACTTCATACCAATCAGAAACAGACTTCAGCACTTTCAATAATGAAATGAGCCTTTAGGAAAAATAGCAGGGAACTACTACATAAGATAATCAATGAAAATGACAACATCCCGAAGCTTTTCTCGTATTAGCACTCAAATTGTGTGCTTCTACAAGGATGTCTGTACATGAACTTGCACTGCTCTGTTTTTTCCTTTTCCTCCAAGGCATTGCTACGGACTGACATGGACAAGTATTTATTTTTATTTCACCCCACTCTAAGGCCCTGGGCAACACTGTTTTCTTAATGCCACTCCTGCTGGATCTCTGACGACTGCAGCTCAGACCTCCATGCCCTAAACTATCCAGACAGTAGATATTCTGCCAACCAATGACTTCCATTTAATTTGTTAAACATGATCACAGATCAAACATTCACATTCTTTTCTTTGGAATTATTGTTAAGCACCTTTATAACTGATGTCCTGAGCTCAGTAGGTACTGGAATATGTGTTAGTTTGTTTCTTTTATTTCCCCCAGCATAATGAAGATGTCTGGCTCCTGCAACATTTGTGACATGCAGAATTCAAGACCCAGTGTAATCCTTTACTGCACTGCACCTGTTTAATTCCCTGGAAACAGGAAGCTTAGGGTTACTATGCATATGTGTTAACTTAAAAGGATGTTAAATCCTGGGCTCTGCATCACAGTGATTTGTGAGAGAAAATCCTGGACTAATGGAATAAAATCAGAGTGTGATGTTAGGCTGTACTTTCAAGTGAAAATATTTGCTGATAATCAGTTCTAAAATGTTTCCTATCTGTATGAGCTATGAGCTATGCAGATCTTTCAAGGACACAGTTATATGTTGTCTTTACTAGTTAACTGTTTGTCTTGCACCAAATAGAAGCTAAACACACGTTCAGCTAAACTCAGATGAGAAGGAGGCATCACTTACTGCTCCTGACAACAGGGTCCCAGTGATTAGAAACCACCGAGGGATCGATCTGTTCAGTCATACTTTCAGAATTTTTTTTTTTCTTTGGATGCTGAAAACCGTGATGTCAAAGGAAAACATTACTCATGTATTTAGCTCACTTACCCTGCGTTCACACCAAGTACTTCCATTCGCGTTCGCGCCTGTATTTCAACGCGCGAACACTGGATGTTTACTCGCTTGATTTGGGCGAATTGTTCGCACAAATAGAGCGTATT
>JAVQJG010171774.1:0-37664 GCA_036024015.1 Craterocephalus amniculus
ACACTTCCCCTCCTGTGAGTTAGTCCCGAAGACTAACGCCAGCAAGACGAATAAACTTCTGTCCTGAGAGTGGACGAGACTTCACAGTGGAGGTTTGCAAGGAAGTGTCCTGAATGTGGGGGTGCAAGAAATAAAGTATATTTACATGGGGAACGAAAAAAATACATACTTCCCGTATACCCGATTTTGTTTTGAAAAGGCCGATTTTAATTTAAAAAAGGCTTCGCATCAACTTCCGGTCCTGACAGTGGAGGTCTGCAGCCAGACCCCTCTCGGTCACTTTGGTGTTCGGTTAAAGTTTTCTCTTCAGTAGTTAACCCCCAGAAGTCGGTCAGATTATGCATTTTCCAAGCACAGTGACTAAAAAACTAGAGTTTAAAAAGATTAGCCTGTGCTGTTAACTTCATTACTCTTTTAAACGATTAAGCTTTATTCTTTTCTAGGCTTTTTAAAATCTATAAAGCATTTTGTGCTATATTTATCGTATGAAAAGTGCTTCATAAATAAAGTTTGATTTGATTACGAAGAGGAGATTTTAAATTCTCTCAGTTTTTGTTTGACTTTGATGGACAGAGTTCAGCCGGATATGGTTTTTTAAAATGTGACTATAAAAAATGGCTATTCCACAGCAGGGTCACAGGAGGCTGGAGCCCATCCCAGCAGCTGCTCGGTGGGAAGCAGGGCAAACCTCAGATAGGTCACCAGTCCATCACAGGACCCTGAGTAGAATGTGTTCTGCAAATCATTGTTCGATAACCACTGGTTCGAGCCAGAATCCATAAATACCCGCCTGATGTTAATAGGTGTTTTTAGTTTTTTTGTTGTTGTTGTTTAGTGGGAAAGAGGCTGAAGAAAATCAATCCTTCAGAATCGATAATAAACACACAGAGGGACGTCTAGTGAGCTGGGTTTACACCACACGTCCTGCATAAATGCCTAAGCTGATCTGTGGTCAAGAATGGCCTAAAAATCCTTCAAAAAAATGACCTTGCAGCTAACAGAAGAATTGTTGGAGGTTAAACCCAGGGCTTCACTTGCTCTGAGCAACATTAGCAGGTTTGTGGAATGAAACAGTAAAAGATTGTATTTTATCAGATTAGAAACTTTGGATTTATTTTCTATAAATAGGAAAATCCATATAATCCACATACCAACATTTTAAAAATGCTGAATGTGGCTGCAGTTTTTAATCAGGGCTAACCAGTCATTTCCTCTTTGAACAGACAATTGATGATCGACTGCTTTATCTCAGCGGGGTTTAAACAGTCTTATTTCGCCCCACATGTTTTCTCAACCTTTAGGACTGTGTGGCAAGGCTCTGCACCGTGAAGATATAAACTGCTTTTAATATCATTCTTAAAGTTATTGACAAAGGTGGAGGTCATTTTCTATTCCCTCCAGCTCCAACGAAGCCAACAAAAACACTCCTCAGTTTTTTCCAGTGTTTTGCTTTCTTAACAGTCCTTTGCACATCTGTTGAGCATGCAAACCATCGATCAAGGAGCTATAAAATGGAAGATGTAGTAAATGGTCAGCTTTTATTCTGTTGTTGTTGTTTTTCTATGTGTCACTAAAGTAGGCTCCCTTTACGGCAGATCTATGGAAAACAATGACTTGCAGTTCAGGAGCAACTACATCGAAGCACTTTGGTTTGTATAAGGTTTAATTAACATTTGTGAAACAAGACAAACATGAGACATCAAATGGCGTGCTTTCAGACTGGGAAGGATGTAAAACACCTAGTTATAGCTGCTTCCTAAGAGACGATAACTGAGCAAGGGATGTCAAAACTTGACGACAACTTGGAAGGACAAATTCAAACTAGCTTGTATTTGACAACTAGCCACTTCTCTTTCAATTGTTTTGATAGATACCGGAATTTAGTCTGGAATTTTAGTAAATACTTTGCTTTGAAAGTAGCAAGTAGTCATAGAGGGGGAAAAAAAGTCCTATGCACGAAGATGCATTTTATAATTGCACTGCAGCCCTCAAATTGTGATTTGCTGAGATTCTCACCCACTAACAAGCCAAATATCATCATACCAAATATACCAGCACGTAACTGGTTTATATAATCCTAGCACTTAGAATTATTAGTAAAACTCAACAAAATATGTCTGTCACACACTGAGCTGTTTTCATCTCACTGCTTGACACTGCTGAATGAACCCAAACAAAAGACCCCTCCTCCTCTCCCCTCGCTCTCAGCAGCTCAATAAGACGACCCTGCAATCTCTTTTAATGAGCAGGGTGTGCTCTGTTTGCAACAGATGAGGTATTGTCTTGTGACTGGCACTAGTTAAGCCTGAGTGTAGAAAAAAAACCCTGCTTTTTTTAACAGACGACTGTCCGTTCATGCAAATCTTTGGCTGGTCGATTTTAAAAATACATGAATACAGTAGGTCCAGCAGAGTGACACAGCAAAATAATAATAAGAGAAAGCAAAGCTCCCAGTCCAGCTATGATTAGGACAGACGCTTCACAGCACAGCTGTTCAGACTCAATAGATGGTGTCGTTGCGTTGGACAGGACTCCGTCTGTGACTGCAAAATAACTAAAAGGGTTACACCCAAAGAGAAGCAGAGGGCTGTTTGAGGTGAAAGATGATGTCATGTCTCTAGAGGAAAAGCATATTGCCTCCACAAGGTTTCTGTAGCAGGTGTTCGGCAGTCAACGAGGGGGGAGGTGGGGGATCACAAGCGGCTTGCTGGATAATCTTGTAGGTAATGATTTTATGTCAACCTTCAGCCCGATGCAACCTGTTCCTCGGGCGTGCATACTTACATGGTCATGCACATCTACTCGCTTTCTCTCGCCTCACCTACACGCAGGCGCAATATAATCTTTGGGATTTAACGCACTATTAGCTGCCTTTAAAGGCATATTGGACTCTGATCCTCTTCTTGTGAGCCATCTGTTGTTGATGGAGAATTCAAGAAGGAGAAAAGAGGCCTCGTTTAAAGGCTATGCAACATTGCATGCGTCTATAGGACCTCATGCAAAAAATACGAATGCAAAATGTTGAATGTGCCTCAACAGGAGCCCATAGTTGTCTATGAGATGGAAATATGTGCCTGAATCAGGGTTAAATTTCCAACCAGAAGGTAAGTTAAGTATGTTTTTGCACACACACACACACACACACACACATGCATTCGTCCTCATATGCAAGCAGAAGACCTTTGTTTTTACAAGCTGCTTAAAGCTCTGAATAAATAATGCTTCAACCAGGACAATGAAGCATGTGGGGTTTCTCTGTGTGCTAATGTTTGGAAGAATCTTGTAACACAACAGCACCAAAAAAAGCTATCATTACCATAAAATTTCTTTCAAAGAGATAGTGTGTGGGGCGGGTGCAGTTTCACATGAGCTCTTTTTGATCATGAAGGTAGAAAGTTTGCTGGGGAAAAAAAAGAGTTTGATGGGCTTTTGTAAGGCCCAACAAGGTTTCAAATTGCTGTTGCTGTGCAGAGGGACGCAAAGCGAACACCACAAAGACACAGAGGCTAATCTGCTGTCAGGACAGGCATACCTCGCTCAGGTTACATGCTGTGGGGGGAAGCTTCTGATCCATGTGGGGTCAGGAGCAGCGCATTGGTCTAATGAACGACTGGTGATGTGACTCTGAGAGTCAGTGCTCTGATGCATTTTAGTGCTCCAGCCTGAAACAACTTCACAGTAAGTACACTAGCATTTAGCTCTTCTCTCCTTCGGTTCTATCACACTGTATTTTGTGTCAAGTTCTCTAAAGAAAAAGCAAAATTAATGTAAAGTTGAGACCACAGTTCATTTGGGATAAGAGAGTTTGCTTATATGATATTGCAGCTAAGATTGCTGTAAATATGCAAGGCCAATAGGATAGACCCACTAAAAACTGGTATTTTGGTTCTGATGCAGTCAACATTTGGCAAAATTTAAATATTGCAATAAAAATTTGGTAATGGATGAAAATCTGGTACACTTCACTGGATGTGACATAGGAGGTCACGTAACTAGTTCATGTTAAGTTAAGATGACAAACACCAGCAAAATGCTCCGAAAACATAAAATGTTTTGTATCATCATCCTCCTCCAATTGGATTCTCATAGGCCGAGATTTTACATGAATTAGGGGTTTATGCATTCAATGGAAACACCTGCAAAATGCAGATGTTCCTTATTGAAATATAAGAAAACAGTTTTTGTGAAAAACTGTAATGGAAACACATCAAATATATCTTCTGGCTGCTTTGGATCCGATATATTTGTCTCTCCCACAGGGAGAGTTACACATCCATGACAGCCAATCAGCAGTAGAATTATGAAAAAATTCAAGATCACGTAAAATCTAAACAAATAAGTTATAAATAAGTTTACTCTTTCCACAGTTGTCATGAAGGTAAACTCGGCCTATTAAACCGAAAATAGTATTTTGTACCAGACTGTAAACATACAGTATTTCTACTATGACAACAGCCTTTATAACATGGAGCTTATAGGGATTTGCTCTGTTTTGGAGCCAAACCCTAGTGGATGAGGGGGGAACTGCATTTTTAGGCACTTCCCCGTTGGCTTCTCATTTCTCAGCCAGAGGTTGCTGCTTGAGCGGGGCAGACAGGCACTCCAAGTAGGCTAAGCTGAATAAGCTTCTACCACACATGACAAGTAATGATGATGTTACTGAAAGGCCACATAGCCCTAACCCTGAACATCACAAGTAAAAACACTGTGATGGGAGTGCTTAGCTAGCACTTAGCTTCCTTAGATCGCTCTCCTCTTCTGTCTACTACTACTACTAATACTACTGTCATTTAGCAGATCCTTTTATCCAAAGCAACTTTCATTTAAGAGAACAACACAAGCATGAAATCAAATCATGAACAGGTGGACTGCTGGTCGTCGATGTAGGTATGTCAAGATCGTGCTAAATGCTTTTGTCTAAATTGCTTAGACTGCTCATTAATCAAAAAGATTACTGTGCGTTCAGACTAAAAGCAGCAAAACCTAGCAGCATTTGATAAAAAGAACATCATACGAACAACAGTCAAACATGGTGGTGGTAGTGTGATGGTTTGGTGCTGCTTTACTGCTTCAGGACCTGGAAGACTTGCTGTGATTGATGGAATGGTGAAGCCTGCCGTCTACCAGAAAAACTTGAAGGACAACATTTGGCCACCAGTTTATGGCCTCAAGCTGAAGCGCACTTGAGTTATGCAACAGGACAACAACCCGAAAACCCACCGGCAAGTCCAGCTCAGAACGGCTTTAAAACAAAAAAATGAAGGTTTTGGAATCAAACTGAAACGCTGTGGTGTGACCGTAAACAGACATTTCATGCTCGAAAACCTCCCAATGAGGCTGAGTTAAAACTATTCTGTGAAAAAGACTGGTCCGAAATTCCTCCGCAGCGATGTGAACGACTCATTGCCGGCCATCGCAAATGCTTGATTGCAGTTTTGATGCTGGGGGTGGCACAACCAAGGGGCAATTACTTTTTCACATAGGGTCATGTAGGCTTGGACATTTTTTTCCCCTCTTAATAAATTAAATCCATCCATCCATCCATTTTCTGAACCGCTTAATCCAACTGGGTCGCGGGTGTGCTGGAGCCTATCCCAGCTGTCAACGGGCGAGAGGCAGGGTACACCCTGGGCAGGTCGCCAATCTGTCGCAGGGCCGACATGGAGAGACAGACAACCATTCACACACACACTCACACCTAGGGAGAATTTAGAGTGCCCAGGTAACCTAACATGCATGTCTTTGGACAGTGGGAGGAAGCCGGTGAGAACCCACGCATACACGGGGAGAACATGCAAACTCCACACAGGAAGGCCTCAGTTTCAAACTCTTCCTCAGCCAGAATATGGCTCCGATCGACTTTGGACTCGAATCATTATTTAAAAACTGCATTTTATTTTTACACTGGTCATTTTTGTCTAATATTAGAACTTAAATGTTTAGAATAATCTGAAACATCTAAGCGCGACAAATACGCAAAAAAGTCAAAAAATCAGGAAGGGGGGAAATACTTTGTCCCAGCAGTGTGTATTGTGAGTCCATTTACACTAGCTAGCTATAATCATTACTTATAAATCTGAAATATGCACAAAGATTATTTATTAACAACACAACAGCCACCATTCCAGCTCCAGCTTGACTTTCCATTAATTCCACAAACTAAACGACCGAAAGAAAGCCTCCTTGCACACATGACTGTTTATGCAGAAACTGTGGTACATTAGGTACTTTTTATAACACATTGCATGCCGTCAACTCTGGTTTGTTATCTATTAGCTCTACATTGTCATCACACTGCCTTGGCTGGCACATTCTGAAATAATGAGAGGACAGAGCAGTAAAAATGAAAGCCAGTGGAGCTATTAAAGTCTGGCAGGAAGCCTTGCAGTCTCCTCTGAGACACTGAGCGTGAGCCTGGATGACTTTCATTGGTCCTGTCCTTGTCAGCAGAGAAGAAATACGACTATCTCAACTGGAAAATCACTATCAGAGCAGAACAAACCATTGACATGGATGAGACAGTATAAACAAAAGATTAGTAATAAGATACACAATAATGCTTATTCAATCTGTTTATTAAGCCCTACAATGGCATCTAGGTGCATTCACTTAGAAATATTTTTAAAAGTTCCAGGAGCAGAGATGGGTTATTCCAGGGCTATACTTAATTCAGTATGGTTTGGATTTGAAAGTATTAGAGGTAGTTTTAAAACCAAGGTCAACTGGCTATTAAACCTATTGATACAGAGCAACATGTCTCCATGGCAATGGCAAAAGTACTGCTTTGTTTACACATTCCACGGATTAGATATTCTGTCAAATAAACCCTTTAATAAATCCAGTTTGATTTTTTTTTTTGTTTTGCTTTGTGTTGTCTGCATGTGTGAAGACAACCATTTAAGGACTTTGCCTGATATTGTTCAATGAGACATAGGTTTATAAGTAACATTCAACCCCAGTAAGTGTTGATGACACAAGAATGAGCTACTTAAATGCTACCTGCTCTATTTGTGGGCTCCCATCAGGTGGAGATTCATACCATTTATGAATTTAATGAGCATGTCTGGATTATTGCATTAAAACAAAGCGCAATCCTGCTCTCACAGATGGCTTATAAGAATATATTTCTGATCACATTTATCTGTCGAGTAGCAAAATAATAGAGTAATAAAATGATTATTTTCTGCCACTGAGCCAAGTCTACAAAGTCTAAGTCTAAGACAATGTTTTAACATTTCCTGCAAAGGTAATTGGCTGCGTGCATGAATCTCAGTAACAGCCCGCTCCAAACTTCTCCCACGCCGATGACAGATGGCTTCCTCGCCTTCCTTCCCACATGCACATAGGTAAATATCACAGGTGTGTGCAGCAGCACAGGCAAACTGGGCCTGACTGAGCGATAAACCAGTTGGACCAGCTTTTAAAAATTCTTTTCTACAGCGAAGTGAGTTCTGAAAGTGGAGCACAGAAGGCTATAGCAACAAGTTTAGGTTGATTGCATTGTTCATAAACACTGACAGAGGTAATTACTACTCCATGTTTCCTGTTATGGATAACCACCACTTCATGTGCACGAGTGTGTAAGCCTGGGTTGAGTGTATTTGGCACCAGAAGAAGAGAAATAGCTTAAGCTTAATAGATATTTCCTCCTCTGGTGAGTTATCAGATCTTTGGGAGCCTTTATTTCGCTTTGTTCCCTATTATCCCAGTTGGAACATTTGGTGGGCATATACTGATTTACAATAGAGGCAATGCGTTTTCCAGGCACAACTTCATACCTTAAATATACATATAGGCTATCACAAGCTGCTTTGGTGGATGCACCAATGGTAATCTAAGGACTGGAAGGGTTAAAAGTTACATACCTGTGAAAAATAAACCAAGGAAATGCCAGTTCATTTTATCAGGACATCAAAAGCTTCGTCAGAAACAGAAAATTAACTTGAAGCCACTTAAATGGCTAGTGATGGGCGAACTAAAGGTGTTAGAGCTGCTTAATATCCTCACTTCTTTATCTTCATATGACATATGGGACACTTTCATCTTTAGCTTTATTAGGCTACATGTGAATAATAAAAACATCCCAGCTTTTTAAAGAGATATTTACTCCTTGTTAGCTCAAACCTTGCGTCATAGTTTGCTTTACTTTCTCTGTACTTTAACACAGCCGCGCGTCTTTCAACGTTGCAGTTAACATATGCTTGAACTTACCACTTCGACCAGCTTTAAAATCCCAAAGTACGACCTGAGGTACTCCAAGTCGCACCTCATTCCCCCCAAAACGTTGCGGGAATGGACGGGCTCCGTGGTGGGCTGATAGGGACTGCTGGTCCCAGAGATCATGGAAGTGTTGGAGGCCTCGCCGTCAAAGCATTCCGTCTCCTCGGTGGTCCTCATGTTTTCGGGAGAAGCTTGACTCTAAGTGTTACGGCGCAAAAAACGCACGCTGACAACGCGCCAGAATTGACCTTAAAGGCTCAGGTTATGTGACGGAAAGCGCACTTTGTTTGCTGCAGGGTGGGAAGTGGACGGAGAAAATAACCCGCGTCTCATAGCCACCCCAAGGGAAACGGCAGCGCGCGATGCTTGGAAATAAGGCCGGTTCCTGGCGTTACGCCTCTCTTCCAGGGAGTCTCTTATCCTTGCTGTATGTTCAGTTCCCTGTCCCTTTCCTTCACCTTTCATTTACGAGTCTTGGTTATTTAGGCCACAGCAAAACATACGCAGGTCGAGCGGAGGGACTCGTTTAAACGACTGGAGAACCATCCACCTACTGCCGCCTGGAAGAGTCCAGAGAGGTCCTTGTTGTCCGCTTTTGTAAACTTAATTACAGTCAGCAGCGTACAGTGAGGCTGCCGCTAGCCGCCGCTTTCCCTGTGTGTGTGGATGGAAAGCAGGATTGTCCCCGCCCCTTTAAAAACTGCACATTCTTGTGTAGGCTGTGCTCTGCGCCCGTTTTATTCCCAAGCAGTCTGTAAAAGCAATTCAGCCGGAACCACGCCGACAGAACCGAGCTCGGCTGCATTTTTCTGCATCCTCTTTCTTTTCAGATGTCACTTTACTCATTTATACTCATGACACCCATCAGATTCAAAGAAAATGCCTGGGTTTTTATTCTTAAAGGGATTATGGCTGTTGTGTACAGTAAAGCAGCTATAATCCATTTGAGGTTTTTACGTAATACTTATAAAAGCTATGACTTCAAAAAAAGAAAGGAAAAAACACTAACCAGAAAATATTAAAAAAGACATTTCCTTCTTAATATGTGTGTCCACTAAGTTCTTGATTCAAAGGTCAGCAAAGTTCAGGTAAATGTATCAGAGAAATTCACGTTTTTTCTTAGTTTTAATCAGTTTACTGAACTGTTCTTCCTGGTCCAAAACTGTCCCCATGTGGCCGCTAGAAGTATTAAACGTTGTCAAGGTGATAGACGACGTGTGGAGATGCTGGAGGAGTCAGAGGCCCAGTAGCCTCGCACTTAAATTATTTATTTCTAAAGTGATTCTATTGTGGATTTTCAGTTTAGACAGCATTCAAATGTTACATCACTAAATATTCCTAATATGTGGGCTAAGTTAAGTAAGGTTAACTGAACCCCATTGGGCTATGTTAAATAAAATGCAAAGCAAAAATTTGCACCCTCGAGGCTTGCAGGAAGCATAGGGAGATTAAATTAGCATATGAACACAGTAGCATTTTCAATTAATTATCAAAAATTTAGGAGAAAATTTCAGCTGATTTTGACCACAATTTTAGAGAACTGTTTTACTGATATTTAATCATACTAGTTACAATCTGAAGTATAGAAGACAATCGTTATATATGGTTTTATTTAAACTGATAGAATGCTATGTGTCAGCTATCTTTGTTTCCTCATCAGAAAACAAATACATAAAATAATAATGGACACATGGAAAGAAAAATCAACAAGGCTTGGATTCTTGGTTTTATTGAAGCCAGGGGTCTGATAAACATTTTCCTTATCTTTGTCGGCATAAGAAGCTTGAATCCACATGGCAGCTGAGAGGCTACAGAACTGTGTTAAAGACATACAATCAAATTTCTGAATTAATCCAGGACACAAAAATACAGCCAGACATGTGCTTAAAATTTCTTGATATCCTGAATACAAAAGGACTGGAAGCAGAAGCTTATAGTCTCATATAGATGTAGACCATCAATAGTGGTTGAAGGCATTTCAGTTAGGGTGTGAAGAGGCAGTTGCTTCTAATTAATATTTGAGTACAAAGGTATAAAGGCAGCAAAGTTCAATCTCTAAAATGAGCTTATACCAAGCAGCATGAGCACTCCATTCTACTCGGATACATGCCAAATTCAACAAGTGTGGGCAATAAACCATCCAACAGAAATCAGAGGACATTTAAAATAATTTTAAACAAAGATTAGAAAGGCAAAACCATAATTTCATAACAAAGAGATGCTTTGTTTGAACGTAAACGCAAACAAGGGGGCAACTCGTGGATCTACTTCAAGATCTCCCAAAACCGCCAGAGGAAAAGTCATTATTAACAGACTTCAATGTATATTGTCACCAACAGAAATGGGTCATTTCTAATTAGCCACCCCAGGGATATCTTCCACAACATCAGTGCCCTAACACAGAGATTTTTATATTTCTTTCCATTACTACATGTTCCAAAAAGGCAAGGCAAAAGAAAATGTATCTTTAACTGTAGCAAAAGGGAACAGAGTGTCCGAGGAAAAGTGCTTGCTTCAACATGTGGCATTACTGCTTGTGGTTACTCAGAAATTGTGCTTTGTCCCCTTCAACAGACCTTCTGGTGCACTTTCTGCCCAGTCACAAAACATAAAAATAAAACAATAAGAGCTTGATTTTGATCAAAGTACATAATAACAGTTAAGTAGCATCATTCGGACAATGCATTGAAGCAGACTGTACACCGATAAGCTCTTCAGGTTTTTCCCTTACAGAAAAAGTTATTGAAAAGTGAATTTAAACCCTGTAGGCGATGCGTTTCTATACCAGTCTACAAATGTTAACATTAAGTTACTGCAACAAGTTTATGTCATTATATCTTTTTTTCTTACTCTGCTAAAACTCCATACGCAGTCAAGCAGATTAAGCCATTTCTAGAAGTTAATAGGGTAACATTACAGTTTAGAGGCAGGTCTGATGTGTGGAATGCAAGGATTCCATGCAAGAGTAGGACAAAGAAAATGGCCACTGGTTAATCTTATGGAAGACTAAAAAAAAAATACAAATGCAGAAAATAGTGACTAATATGCATCTTTGGTTCAGTGTTCCAATTCACACCAGTTTGTCCTTTTTGCTATTATTTACATAGCAAAGAGCTGCTCTCTTCACACTTGCCATCAATTCTGTAAAAGCCACTCTACAATGTATCCATAGGATTAAGTAGGGCCTTTCATATGGAGTCAACATTG
Organism: Craterocephalus amniculus; assembly: GCA_036024015.1. Lineage (NCBI taxonomy): Eukaryota > Metazoa > Chordata > Actinopteri > Atheriniformes > Atherinidae > Craterocephalus > Craterocephalus amniculus. The sequence goes on from JAVQJG010171774.1 coordinate 11,428, forward strand.
AAAGTGTACACTCAATTCATCCTGATTATGGTGTCAAACTACAAATATAACAGATAATTTGATATGGTACAGTATTACTGTTGTAATTAAAACATAACAGAAATGACATAAGACAATCAAGCAACCCCTTAAGGACACAAATTAGGAGCATTCCTGTGAAGGCAGGGTGCATAGTGTGACAAACTGTAAGCTGTACATTGAAGGCAAAGGTTGTCATTTTAAATGGGCACCAAAGCAACAAAAAGACCCGACTGGACAAACAGGTTTCTTCTACTGGGATGTTCCTACAGCTACCTCACGTAGAAACTGGGAATGTTTTAACTGACATGCGGAGTTCAGTGTTGATAAAAACATGAAACTGAAGGAGGAAAAGTGCTGTCAAACACTGAAGGATATAATTACTTCTTTTGTTCAAACCACAGCAAAGAATTGTGTATTATGGCTGCAAATGCGAGGTTACAACCACAGCAGGTTTAGGGTACAAAAATCATGTGGTTTTTTTTTTTCTTGATATCAGCAGCCAATACATTTTTTATGAAGGCATTCAAACTATTAAACCCCATTAACTAGGCCACAGAAATCATATTTATGAAAAACAGACCACAGGCTTGTTTTACATCAACAAAATGTAAAATAAAATAAATTATTTGGATGACAAGAAGTGAACAAAAACCTTTTTTAGCGGTGGTGCTACAGTGCATTTCCTCTAGTGTAGACCAGCACCTCTACTATGACACAAACAATTAACCTGTGCGAGGCACTTAGGAGTTATAGTAGGAAAGATGCTGCCCAACCCCCTCCCTAAATATACACACCTGTAGCTAAAGAAGCAAATTAGATGCAGCCTCTAAGCATGTCAAATCCCAACCAGTTTCATTTAGTAAAGAAGTCATTTCCTTATTTGGACAGTTTCTGCGTTTCATACAAAATCAAGTTAACCTGAATATTGTTTTCTTTTCTTTTTTTGCATTTATATTTACATAATCCTTCGAGATGACTGGGGCCAATGATATGCTATCAGCTATCTGGAAATGTTATATTAGTGTCATGATGTCAGTGGCTTTTTAACGTTACGTGATACAGATAAATGTTTCCTTAAACCAAGAAATGGTGCACAAAATAAAATGAAAAGGAGGACCTTTGTATAAATACATCAGTATGATCTCGATATTTAAATGTTTAAATAACTTTCCAATCGCAACTAAATTCCTTCCATGAGATGAACTGAAGCAGAAGCTACAGGACCAGTATGTAAACCACTCTGGAAATCCATAAGGAGAGTGTTTTACCCCAGAAACTGGGCGGGGGGGGGGCTGCAGTCCAGCGCATCAGGCTGACTGCCAGGAAGTGTGCACACATTCCCATAAACTGACATCCCTCAGAAAATAACATTTATAGAGGAACAGGAGACCGACATGAAGCCGGGCCTTCATTGCTTCTCATCTCATCAACACATCCACGTCTGTTCTCTCTCTTCCCATCTCACCTAAAACATCTGATAGCGTCTGAAACTCGTCCTGTGAAACCACTATGTGCTGACTGATAAAGGCGTTGGGAATTTGGTCAAATTTTTTTTTTCTTTATGCTCACATGTACATATATATTTTTCCAGAGTATTCACGCAGAGGACGATGCAGTTGGTTTTGTTGCCTTCACGCTTCATTCTCCGTCTGCGGTATGTTGTTAGCTGAAACCACCGAGTCTTGCTTGCGAGTCATCCTGTCCAACTCTGCCTGGACGTCAGTCAAACCCGGCTTCTGCCCTTGAAAAAGAGACAGGAGACAAAGCCCAAAGGTAATCTCCTGTAGCTTCTGTGCGTGCTAATACACAACAGGTTTTTATGGCCAACAAGCAGATATGAGTTTGGATGGTTATGTGCTCCCATGCTGGTTATTTGTGGTTTGCTGCCACGGTTAACACACATGCACACCTCATTAGACAAAACAACATGTGTGCATGCATTATTCTATCAACTGGGTCACATGGATGTTAAGAGTGCTGGAAAAGTACATGTCAGCGGTCTCAGGCAGAGAGATGAGTTATGCTTCTTCAGCATTTGATTTTGTTATATCAGATATAACAAAATGAAAAACAAAGAAGTTAAAGCTGGAAATATTAACTGCTGATGTCAACGATGGATTGTGCAACCAATTAAAAAAATTATTCAGTTGAGCCACAGAGCTGCAGGATATGAGATGGTGAATGACAGTGTTAACATGCCGGTGCTGTCAGTATATACAGGCCTGTCATCTGTGAGATGTTCAGTCAAAGAAGACACATTTCATTTACACCTGCTTTAACCTTCTTAACCGGGATGTTGAGATAAAACTCCAGACAGCAAAATGCTCCACAGTCTGCCAGAACAAGTATTTATGCATAGGGCTGCTTCTCCATGATGGATTTCAATGCTTTCACTGCCGCAATCAATGGTCATTCTTGACACTCTAGTGAAGAATAGTGTCATTAAAACTGAACCATTTCCACATTTAGTTGTACAGTTAAGTAAAAAAAAAAAGAAGAAATTCCTAGGGTTAAATATGGTAAATATGTAATTGCGACCTGCCCTTAAAAGTGAGTCTAGCTGAAGCTGAAGTTGAGCCTGATTGGATGGGTGTAGTTTTGCTCATTTCTGATATCTAAAAGACAAAACAGTAGGAATGTATAAAAACCACAAGGCCACTGCTCAGTTATTCACTGATTTTTCCTCACACGACTACTCAATTACTCTGCAATTGCTTTCCTCTAATCTTCGACCTCTCCTGGTATCACTGACACTTAACAGGCTCATAAATATAGGATTGTGGTCTAACATTAGGATTTGCATTTATTTATTTTTTCTAAATCGTTTACTGTCAAAACTCCAGTGTGGATCCATTTGTTATTGCTAAATCTGCTTCACAGTTCCTCCTTAAGTTGCATTGATGCAAGCATAAAAATAGCTACCTAAACAATTCAAATTCTTCTCTGGTACATATATAGACAAAGAAAATGAACAAAAAAAACCCATAATAAAAAACCTTGTAATGTTTTCCTACAGACAGCAGGAGGGTATTGCAGTTCTAATTTTAACATAAAAATAAATGTATAAATAAAAAAATACAGAGGCTCTGTGATGGATGGGCTGTACCGGTTTTCTTGGCAGACCCTTGGACTCCAGCTCCAACTGCTCCAGATCCTGGACTTCCTGGGGCCCCGGTCTTTTTACTCAACAGACTGTTGAAGAAGTTGGCCAGCACTCCCTCATTTGCAGCCCCAGCTGCAGAACAAAAAAAAACACATCATGAAACGTTGTTTTTTATGAATGGTAGTATGCAATCTCATTTAATGATCACATTTTATCTTCTCAAAATTAAAGCCACCAATTAATAAACAATCTTGTCCCAACTTTTAACAAGTTAATATTAATCCCGAATTCTAATTTATTAATTCTGCATAGCTTCGATTACTTCTTTTTAAACTTATAAATCCATATGTGTGGCTTGCTTTCAATATAATGACATCTGTGATTTGAATAAAGGGACAATCTAGAAAATCTTCTTGATCAGGGATGATAAAGTGCTGATAACTGGCTGCAAAGAGACAAATAAGATCTGATCTTCTTTCAGTGTTAAAAGACTTTAATTACAAAGTATAATACTTTAACTCCAGAACCAATGTCAAAATTAAATATCACAGTTAAGAAGGATGAACACTTTTACGTCCATTTTTATCTTTTTTTTTTTAAGAACTCTGTTAGAACACACTTGGCCCGACAACAGTTAATTATAAAAATGATCTATTTCGGTGTAACCACTTGGAGGCAGTTCAGCACAACCTAAGGGACACTGTAAGGGGGTGCAAGGGAAAAAAGAATCGATTCACATTAGAATTGAAATTCTTATTCAAGATTCTGAAATTATCCAAAACTTTCAAGAATTGTTATTTCAAGACTTGAGAAATATTTGACTGACTACTTCAAAAGCTATTTTTAAATGACAAAGAAATGTTAAAGTGTGCGTGCAAGCTAAGCAAAAATAAATGCCACCTCTGTGAAAAGATTGCCTCTGTGTGTTTTCAGTTTTCAAATCATTTGACCTTGAAAATTCCTTTTTCTCTTGAACATGACCAGTTTTATTTCAACTAATAAAACTATTCCTTATAGCTTTTTCAGGCTTTAAAAGGAATGTAGCCAATCCCAGAACTGACACCCAGATCAGTTGGAATCGAGAACTAATAGAATCAAGGTGTTACCCCAAGAATGGGGATCAAACTGAATCATTAGTTGTTACATAGATTGAGAGTTCTATGATAAAGCAATATCCTAACATGAAATGAATAAAATGGAGAAGGGATTTTATTTGTTATGGGGAGAATCATTTTGTTTCATGGATGTTTGGAGCAGTACTTTGCTTCCCTGTACAACCCAGTTTAGCCGATACAAGCAATAAGATGTGGAAAAAATACACCCTCTAACCTTTCATGTTGGGGTCAGGCTTTTTAACAGCAGGCATTGGTGAGCTGGTGATGGTTGGTTGGCCAGCACGACCTGCAGGTCTGGGAGATCCTGAGGTTGTTCTTCCAGGAGACTCCTAAATTACACATATACACACACAGAGCTTTGAAATCAGGGAAAAAAAGAGAATGTTCCTGAACTAGAGGGACCTTAACACACTTACTGTTGCTCCTCTTGTTGGTGTGGCTGGCTGCTTCGCTAACAATGACTACCAAAAAAGAAAAAAAAACAAACACTTTAAACATAATCACTTCCAACTTCCAGCAAGTTTCTTTTCAGGACCAAACACTAATAAGATGCTGCCTCTCCTATTGTAAAAGAGGGATGGAGGAGGAAGAAGGCTTATCTGTCTGTATATAAAAGGAAGGAAACTTTGTAGAAAGAAGTGTTTTAACCCCAACTTCCCAGTTTATTTCCCCACAGAATGAACAGAAGATGTAATATTAGAAAAAATTTGTAAAAGTTTCAGATTATTTGAAAACAAATGCAATATATATAAAGAAAATGTAACAGATAAAAAAAATAGTAGGATACCTGACAATTTCATATACAATGTGAAGCTGGAATTTTAAAGTTTTGTATAGATAGCATATTGTGTTCCTATCTGCTCCTATCTGTGTTCAGATATTGGTAAACTTAAGGACCATGTTTTTACACTTAAGCTTCAATCAGGTGGTGACAATTTGCTTTGTTTGAGAAGAAAAAAAAAATAAGACTGAGATCAAATCAATGGATCCCTGAGTTACGGGAGAGAGACTGACACTTACCTGCTGCTTCATCAGGAATACCTGCTCATCCTCTGCATTTATCTCTTTGTCATGAACCAACTGAGGAGAACCAAAGAGAAGGTTGAGAACAAAAAGTAATAGTCTGATTTACCCTAGCTTTAATGTTGCACTGTCCACCATTACATCTTATTTGTCAGTATTTACCTTTCGTACTGGAGGCTTTGTGATAAAATCTTCAAATGGATCTTCTGGTCTGATCGTTGTGAGGTTTTCATGCAAAATCCCAATTTTCTTCTGATTATCCCATCCTGATGGACTGAAGAGAAGGAGAAAACGGTTAAAGTGCAGTCTAAGTGTAGTGTGTTGTTGTAGAATATTATTGTTCTTTTTTAATATTATATTCTCAAACATTTTCAATATTTTACTTACATAAACACTGCATCTTTCTCAACCACCAAGGCAGGTGTGACGAACTGAAAGTCATACATCTTGTGTACAATATATTTGTAAAGGAGATCCAGGTTCTTCTCTTCTTTGACAGAAGTATAGATCAGGCCAGCTCCATCTGTTTTAGTAAGTTATGGGAATTATTGGACCAATGTCACAGATGGCAAAAACAGTCAGAAGGGAAAAAGTGCTCAAGTACAACCATTTCTGTTTAAAAGGTCTGTTAAAAATTTAATGTCTTCAACAAATGACAATCCATTATGCATTAAAGGGATACAATTTAAGCAAAATCGCCTGATGTAGGACTGGATGAAATCAAAGTGCTCTTCTCTGAAGTCATGCTCCTTCTCTAATATGCAGACAGCATCACACTGAAAGAATCACAGTTAAAGAGATGGGAAAATTGTGTTTAGTCAAACAGACAATACAGCATCTGAGAGTGCTCAATAAACACAGTAACACTTCAGGCTGTTATGCTTTAACAATTTTTGCATTTTTGAGTTCTCACATATTGTACAATCTTGTTAAAAAACATTAATAGATGTCCCTGGAAAAGTGACGCGTTAAAGACGGAATATGTTGCTGTAAAACCTCAAATGAATGCCATTTAATAGAGCTTGGCATAGATTTACCAAAGTAATCCTTTGCCCATGTGGTTACGGCAGCTATTGATGAGCAGCATTTCTTGATACATTTTCTAAAAATGTCAAAGAGCATAGTGGTCTAACTTAGGCTTACTCCCTTTTCCTTTATTCATTGAAATCCCTCCAGATTGCTTTGACAGATTTCCCTGTAGAGAAAGAAATATGTAAATCCATCCAAAGTTTTCTTTGAGGAACATTTGGCTAGATTTCTCACACAGCTGTTGACAAGCTGGAGATCTTCTGCCCAGTTTGCTCAGTTTAGACATAAGCTTTTATGGATTCTGCTTTGTACCAAATCACAGCAATCACCCATGGACGACAACTGATTGGAATAACATAATAAGCATTCTTTTAATTTAATTATTACCATATCTTAACTTTTTTTCTGAAATGTGTTGGGGCCATAAATGCAAAAAAACTGACTTTATGTTATCTGTGAATAAAGGTAATCGCTAGCATCTCAGAATACTTTTTAATGGCATTTTCCATATTGCATCAACTTCTGATTTTGGGTTGAAATTGACAGAAACTTAACAGACCACTGTCGTCTTATCATTTCTGTCTACTTTGCGGGTACTATTTAGGGGTTGTGCATGCATTGGAGGCTCTTGGGGGAGATTTTCATATATACTGAGCTTTTATTGCTGGAGCGATAATGGTGACAGTACCAGAGACATACTGAAAAAAAAGGGCTTTGCTAAAATGACAGATGAATACCATAAAGTGAGTGCGTATTGGCAAGTACTTTTTTCTGCAATGCAGAGTCATTCTCTTTCTTTCTTTGACAACACAGAGGAATCAATAATAAAAAAGCCACATTCTCCAGTTACAGATTGCATGTGACCCTGTCAATGTCTTTTTAGCACCAGGCTTCCCTTGAGGGGTAGAAAAGCAAATATAAATGTTACATTTTGTCAGAAAAAAAACTGTCTCATGAGCCAATATCAGCTAGTAAATTCTTAAACTAAATGGGCTTGCCACAAAAGCTAAAAATCAGATCAGATGTAACCAACAAGAACAGTTATCAGGGTGTCCATGAAATCCTTCTCTGCTTGGCTCTGAAGGCTTTGACTGTAATAAAAATTTGTTTTGAAGAAGTGTAGAAAATGAAAGCATGAAGCTTTAAACATGCTATGAAAGAGGTTTTAGAAAACTTGAGAAACTAAGAAGAGGTAGCTCCAACATTATCAAAAAGGCATGCTGTGTATCATCTCATCACACCAAAAGGCTGTTTACTCCTTGGATTAATACGTCTCAGGTGATCTGCACAGAGATCCATTGCTTCAGATTACAAATGGTATTAAAATGTCTTCCCCACTATGTCACCAGTGACCATTTGTGATTGCATGCCAATTCACCATTTAATTTTTTTATGACCTTTTTGACCGGTTTCTGTCAGGAGAATTATTCCCAGTTTATCTTATTTCCTTAGAAAAGAAAGCAGTGGAAATAAATCAGGAATGGATGCATTGCAGAGATATGCAAAGATATGATGCCTTTTTATGCTGTGAAAAATGTTATTTCTGTTCTTCACAATTTTTTTTTATATACATGAGGCTTATTTACATAAGAAAAGTGAATGTTGTCGTTTATTAAGTGTACTGTCTTTTTCAAAAGAAAGGAAAAAATCTATTCGATCCAAAATTGTATTCTGTATGAAAAATAATTAAAAATAATATTTTTCAGCTATATCGCCCAGCACTAACAACTTGTGTCACACAAGTTATAGTGGTATACAAACAGGACAACCTATAAACATCAATGAATGTTTCAACATTAATGAAGTAAGCAATTAATTAAATGCAAACTTAATTTTTCTTAAGTCTTATTAAGATTTAATTATTGTGTACAAATGTGGAGCAAAGCCTGACAATCTTCACCCACAAGTAGAAATAACTTTACTGCCCATAATATATAAATTATAACGTGCTACAATGCACAAAAATAAATTCATATAACGCAGCTGCATAAATTGAGATCTTTTTAAAAATCATTATTACACTTCTTTCTCTCACCCCTTTCCCTCTGTGTCTTTATAAAAAGATAAAGTATTGGTCAAACAACAGAAACAGACAGCTATGACAGACTGGTGAAAGCTGTCAAACATTACTTCTGGAACTTTTAAGTCATTTACCTTCGTGCAAACTATTAGCACTGGAATGCCCAGGTTGTGTGTGAGTACGTTGTCCCCAAGCGGTAGAACGATGGTCTCGTCTTCACCCGATGTCGGGGCTCGTCGTGGGGAGGACGGAGTGGCATCCTCTGGTTCTGTGTACTCCTGGAAAGATTTTACCACTGAGGAGGGAAAATAAATATAAGATTAGAGGGTGCCCAGTCAAAATAAACCAGACAAAAATGAAGATTTGCTCAGTTTTCTTTCAAATCAATCTCATCTTCGACATTTATGATTCAAAATCTTGTCTAGTAGAACAGGCTAATAAGCTAAATATTTCTATTTTTCTCTGGCATTTGTATGTTATAGTTTTCTTTTTAGGTTATATTCTTCCTATTCTTAGAAAAATAACCTGATGGAACAGGCATAATTGAAGATGAACTTGTTTTGTTTGTAGAGGCACAAATAAAAATGTCAGTTTTCATGAAATTTTTTATAAAGCATCTCTCCTATACTGTGCATCTCTCCTATAATATCCTAGGTGCCTGCTGGACAATCTAAATCATATAAAAAAACATTAGGTTTAACAGATCACAGCTTTTTTGAGCTCTGCAGAAAAGGTTGATTTTACTTGGATATCATCTTTCCTGGGTGTGCTGAGCCACTTACGGTCTCTCCATCGCCTTCATACAGAACAAGAAACCTGGTTTTTGAGTGCATTTTTAATTGTGTGCAATCTCGAACTGTGTCCCTGACTCATAAAACAACACACTACTCAGCGGAAGCAGACTTAAATCAAACACTGAAACAAACAGCTTCTTACTGCTTACTTCCCGGTTCTAAAAGTCACTGCTATGTAGTCAAACCAGGGGGAGCAGAAGGAACTATACTACATTTCTCGTTACATAACGGGTCCTAGGTGAGAGGTGGAAAAAAGAATAAATAAAAATGGCATTCCTGACTCTCTTGTAGTGCTGGCCCAGCTGTCCTGCTGTTTTCAAGGCTGCTGTGGAAAGGTGGGGGGTGGGAGGTTTGCAGGAAGCTTTGGCCTACTTCCTCAGGAGCATTAAGAATGCCGTTGGAGAACAGCCCACAAAGCCAGATTGGCTTGTCATTTTGAGTCAAACCCTTTACTTTCAGACATGGAATTTTGTACACGGGGCTAGAACAAGTGCTTTAAGTTAGAAATAATCAGACCACACTTTCTGGAATACAGGATTACACAAAGCCAGTAAATGTGTATAAAAAGTCTTCAGTACGTACATTACAGCACAAGAATCACAAATGCCTGCCAATTCATTTTAAAACGTGATTGAAGTTCATATGTCTACATGTTAGGTGTATGAATTCAGAAGTCATGAAGTTCCGTCTTACTCATACTTCACCTACATAACTGCATGGAAATATATGTGTACATAAAAGTTTTTTTTCACTGGTCAAGAAAAAAAGAAGTAACAGCAAGAAACATACCAGAAATGTTAATGTGCAAGTTTCTTAATGGTGTGAAGTTTACACTTCAGCAGTTTGCGAGGAAGCTGGGACTTGCACCAACTATCATAATAGCTTGTATAGATGCTTTTTCTTTTTTTATTGTGATTTTGACCATATAAAACTGATGAGACGTTGTATTTGGATTATCACTTAACGAAGGTGACAACGCCAGTTAGACTTTGCCCCATCAAGATCTATTTATCTGTTCTACAAACAAAGGTGAGGCTAAAACACATCTGTGCTCACCCTTATATATATATATATTGTATATATATATATATATTTACACACACACTGAAACTGTACCTCAAATATATATTACATAGAAAGCAAGCCACATGTGAGTAAAACCTGAAGTTCAACTTGAATTTTGACTAAAGGCATCTTTTCTGACCGGCTACAGACCAAACAAGCAACTCCAATCTACTTGCTACAACAACAGAAGTCAAAATGTTAAATGCTGAATATTGCTAACTTTAAAAAAAAAATCAACATGTTTGTACTTTTGCTAAAATTATGCCTGTATCATCACTACTAAGAAGTCACAGAGTGAAATATTTCTCTTTATAACATGTAGTGAGGCAGCAGTATGTGGATCCTGTAATTTGACTAGAGTCGACTTCAGACATCCAGCCTACTTTTAGTTCCAGCACCGCAGCAGACTGGATGTCCGGCCCACTGACTGCATTCAGACCAATTGAGTTTACTTCCTTTGCATTCTCTGGCGCGTTTATTGGAAGGGAGGAAACCATGATGCAAGACGCCTGCAAGACTCTCTGGATAAAAGCCATTCACACACACTTCCAGCCTGTAAGACTGTCTTCTCACTCAAACACCATGTAAACCAAGTCTCACCAATGTACAACAGACTTTTGGCTGACACATCTCAACTAAATTGAAAGTTTGACCAAGTGAACAATTTTCAAGAAAAAGACAAAAAACAAACTTGAAAAGGCTGACCCACCCTCCCACTCCAAGTACTTTGAAGACTTATGTGCATACAAACATTGTGACTTCCAATTTCTAATGGAAAATTGGCACAAGCTAACATCTAAAGATGCCTTCTAACTTGATTGTAAAGGTTAAATGAAATGAGACTACCAACACACCCATAAGACAGGCATGAGATCATCAAATCTAGGTTAAAATGTGAATCACTGCTTACTAACAGTGTTCATTAAGCAGATGCTGAGAACATTTCTCAACATGTATGGTCAAATTAATTTGAAAAGAAGTAGCATTCTTTGCCATAAATTACTTCAGACTTTAGAGCAATAACAGCAACTTGGGAAGAATACAGGAACCATTTAAAAAAAATACCCTGCAGGCTGAGCTAAGCCGATAGTTCCAAACACAAAAGTTCACTTCACAAGCAAGAGATGACCAGTTCTAAAATTAACAGAAGAACAACATCTGAGTGCATCACACTCATTGATCTGCAGAACTCGCCTCCAGCCAGAGCACACAGCTGAGGATCATGGGCCTCTCTGATGATGACCTAGAATCATCCATGACAATGTGTAATGTTATACAGCGCTCGTCTACAATGTTGCGCAATAACTAAGCTCTTCTTTTTCTCCAGACAAACAAAGAAATATTGCACAGTGTTTTTCCTAAGTAAATGTTCTACAGATCAAACTTGACCCAGTCTTGATATTTTATTCATTATTGTCTGTCGTCAATAATCTGATCAGAATGACCTAAGGACACTCCTGCACTGTAACGAAATTTTAGACCGGCACAATTTTGGCGGCACAGGGGTTTCAACCTTCAGCTAAACACAACAGAAACAGAAACTTAAACATGCACTTCATTTTCTAAATGAAAGGCTTGTCCATTATCAGCATTTTATAAGCTAAGGCGGACTAAACTGGATGTGAATTTCACTACCATTAACTCAACTCACTTAGTGAATCACTACTTACTCCTCTGCTCCATTTCTCTCATGTCTTCTGGAGGAATTTTGAGCTTGTCCACATGGTCACGAAGCACGCTGGCCCACTTCTGCAATGACTCCATGATGGTCCAGGGCCGTGACATGTCCGCAACAAACACAGCTAGGCAGTCAGGTAGTGACTTCGCTGTAACAGCAAACTTAAGGAGGCCTTTGTGGTACAAGTCTCCATCCAGGATCCACACGTTACAACGAGTAAGGTCTACAATGCAAAAAGAAGGAAAAACAAAAAGACAAAATGTAGTTGGAAATTATTGTCTTGTTTTTTTTTTCTTGAAAAAGGCTGCTTCTGTTAACAGAAAAAAGATGCAGCAGGCAAACTCACCATCTCGGTCTTCATCATGGACATTTAAGTAAAGATACTCCAGTCCCCTTCCCTTCTTATTGTGTTCAGCTCCTTGAAGTTTGGCCACGAGTGTTGTTTTTCCTGATCCATCCTCACCTGTAATACAGCAAGGTATAATTTATCATTTCTGACTCAAGAATACCCATTGGGATTTTAAAAGCTAAATGAAGGGAAGTGGGTTTACATAAAGTAATAAACTGGCATAATATTGTTTCTTGAGATTCTTGAGGTTAGGTCTACTAAGCATAAAAGGGGAAAGGTAAACCTGTTTTCCAAGCACAGTTCAGAACAATGTCTTAAATTGCCTTCAAATTTAAAGTAATTATTGCCTGAAACACACCAAGATCTTAGGTGCATAGAGGACTACAATGTCTCATTCATAAGTTCCTGATAAAAACACAAGAGTCTTTCACAGCTCAATAAGACCTATAAAAATAAATAGGACCCCACCCAACATGACTTCTCATAACTAATGTTTATTATGGGTTGATGCCAAAAATGTGAGGTTATGGGGCTAAAATTGCAGACTTTGAAAAATCACAGAAGTTTATTTGTGCAGTAATTCGATTCTGCAAGCTTAGAATCGTTTTAAAGTTTGCCCTCAGGGATGAGCAATGAAAATATACTGCAGGAGCAGAGTTACACAGATTTAAGAAGTCAATAATACTCACCAAATACCAAGATGTTTTTTCCTGATGGCAACTTTGAACTCGACCTAGTTGAGACCTCACTCAGTATTGAAGACCTACAAGAAGGAATAAAAGACCATAAACAGGCTGCTGTCCAGCAGAAGTCAGACAGGCATGCAAGAGGCACAAATGACAGCTCCCAATTCCTGATCGTAAGCTACAGTCAGGGCAGTAACTGCTCCCAACCGCTGCAGGCTGATGGTTATATCTCTCAAGCTAGCCCACAGATGAGCCCACGACAACACAAAAACAGGAAATGATCATTTATCACTAAAAATGTTTTTCATTTACAAGATTATAATAATCTCAATTTGATGAAATTCTCCTAACAGTGCGATCCCTGGAAATACACATTATTTAATGATTAAAAGAAATAATATAAAACCAACAACTGTTTGTAATCTACGTTTACTGACTCGCTTGAGATATTAGCCCGTTAACGTTCCTGTTAGCGTCCTGTATCCCCCGTAAGGAAGACGTCTACTGTTGAGCTCTTTCCTCTATAGTGATTGTCAAAGCCCTTGGTAATATAAGCGTTACTTAAAACCTTGCCGGCCGAAAAACGTATCCACTACAAAACAAAACACACCGATGAACTATCTAGGCTTGTTATTGAAACGTAGCATACGGGGAGCAGCAGTTGCCCAGTTAGCTGATGTTGGCTGATTTGCTAGCATAAGTAACGTTCGCACACTGACCGCTCTGCTTCAGTTAGTGCTAACGTTCCTGTTAGCCGGGCCAGCGGGGCTTGATAGGAAACAACCGGCAGTGACAAAGCAGAACCATGGCGGCTGTGCTTTTCCTGCAGCAGCTTGAGCTGACAAGAAGTCCCTGAAAGAACAGCGCAACTTGCCAAAGATTTTGTCCTTCCTCGTCTTCGTTGTTGTTGTCGCCCGACCCGGCTGCACCCGGGAGCTGTTTCTCCAGAACGGGAGCCATCTTCTCTTTCTACACCCACAAAGGCAAGGCCCTGCTGCTTGGGCACCACTAGCACCGCCTTCATCCAAGTAGACAAGGGTGCGTTGCATTCGTTTACAGCACCGCCGCGCCGGGACTCAGTACGCACAGCTTCTCTTTACAATATAATATGATTTTGGCAATTAGTTTAATATTATTGGATGAAAACCGTTTGATAGATATTGTAATGATATTTAAGTTTATACCGTGTAAGTGCTTTCCACTCATGGACCGTTTTTATTGTTGAACTTGAGGTCAAACTACCAGACTGAACTTCTGGCCTCAACCCAACAAGTGATGTCATAGATGAACAGCTGATGGCGAATAACAATGTGATCAAATTTATAACCTCGTGGCTGCAAACTTTCCCAAAACACATGAAATGACAAGTAAACTGATTTTCCATGGAAATCATCTTTACAGCTGAAGAATTTACAGACATTTTGTATTGTTTCTTTATGTCTTGTTGTCACCATTTTTTATGCAGTTTAGTGGGTCAGTAGTAAAACATTAGGACCATTTAACTTTCAGTGTGGACACTTGTGTAGGCCTACATATTTGTAGAAGCATCATATGATTACTTTATTCTGCCTAATGAACTCAAGCTAATGTTTGACTGTGTTCCTGGGCTTTACATTCTTTTGGTCAGTTGGCAGTTAATTTTGTATGGTCATGTTGCATAATACAATATGACCATATATTAGTCATCTGGTCAGATTTGTATCTGGTAAGATTCGCACCAGAAGTGAACTGAACAGCAAAAAATGATGTTGGACTATTAACTGTCCAGCAGATGATGCTATTTGAGCTTTTTCAAAACGTTTTGAAAAATTGAAAATAGCTCCTTCGATGTTGTTTTCAAGTCATTGTATGTAATTATAATTTGTTCCAACAGATTAGAAGATCAGATATTAGATTAGTAAGTGTTACCAAGAAAATTAGGATACTCACTGTAAATACTGCCTAAAAGGCACAATTATGAAAAGGACATAAAGAGGTGATTTTAACCTACTGTGGCATTACAGATGTACTTGCAGATAAGATCCCAGAACCCTGGTATTTTGTAACTGAATAGACAAAAGGTCAAAGTCATTGGTCAAAATTGATCAGACCGAGATCAATGCACTTCCATGCCAATTTAATGCTGTGTTAATACAATGCTTTGTTTTAACGGAAAACCATCAATACCACTGGTTAGTTTGACCTTTAATTACACTTTAGACATTTTTACTTGTTCTTTGCCTGTGAAAGAAAAAAGCCATGGCAAATATGCACAGCATTAATATTGCTTACCTTTCCTAAATAAATCAAAGAATTCAGTGAGCAGTTCTCTATCATTCAAACCATATATATTAATCTGTCCCTCCCCTGGGAACTGCACACAGGCCAAGCAGTTTGTCACATTCCTGCATACTCTCACCGTGGTGGTGAATAATAGGCCCTTAGTATGTGTTGCAGCACCAAACACCTGTTTCTTTATTGCTCTTTTTTTCCTTCATTGTGTCAGTCTGGGTCATCTGGACCAGAAGTGGCAGACAAATGAGCTTTAGAAGTTAACAATTACTCTGGGGGATTTTCTGAGGCTTACCCTCATGTCTTTGGTTTTTGTCTATGTGGAGCAGAGTGGTTGGCTGGAATGGTGGTTACACTCCCGGGAGTGCATTCCAGAGCCTTTGCATCATGTGAAAGTCAGCCTTCCCTGCCCCTCTGTCACTGTTTAGCCCTGCTGTCAGCAGGCAAAACAAACAAAATGTTTCTTATTTCTTAGTTTCTACTGCTGAACAGGCCAGCTTACTTTAACTGGAAAAGAGTATAGCAAAACATTTTAATAACATAACTAGATTCACCACATAGTATTTACACATAACATATATACTTTTAAATATATAATATCTCATTATTGTGGCCATATTAAATGAGGAGGGAGTTGTATTTGAGTTGACATGGACAGAGACCCATCATTCAGACGAGAATCTCACAAATGAGCCACGCATTCTATGCACATAACCAAACACAAAAAACATAATAGTTTGATCTTCTTTTTTGGTAATGAATCGATAATTGAGCTTCATTATGATTTTAAATGCCTACAGGTTTTTCCTCCATCTAAACAGAGGATGTTTTGTGCTCTCAGCTTTAATAACAGGAGAGGGCGCTGTAGCTTCAAAAATGCAGTTTTTTTTCAATTCTGTATAAGCTGGGTGGAACATGTTTATTCATATCATACATGTTTCTTTCTTGATTTTTCACTCACAAAACCAGAGTGAAATATGTCTTTACTAGAAAATGACCAACATGTATTTGTTAAAAACGCTTAACATACATGTATTGACCAATAGAAACATCAGAAAAACCTGTCTAAACAACCTGAAACTTTTCTGTCTGGTCATTTCTGAGTTCTTTCAAATGAAAATGTGAAAACATTAACATATTTTACTGCTTTGTTGCGTTTCCCCTTTTAACCTGTAGAAACTGCTCCTCTTCTAATTAAGTGAAACTGAAAATCACCCATGATTATGTCAAAAAGCAGGAAAAACCTACTTGTCTGGTTGCATGTCAATTCATTTGTGATTAAGTGACATGGCCGGGTCATTTTGAGTGATCTAATCAACCTGCGTTCGCAGTTATATAATTAATAATGACTTTTCTTCCTATTTCACTGAAAGAAACCATAAAGACTGATAATTCCAATCTTTCTTGTCCGCATACAGAGAGGGTCCACTGCTAAAAGTTTTATTAGCGGTGTGTTTTAGCAATTTTAGACAAGATTACAAGTACGACCCCTTCACTGTAGATTCTGTTTCAGTAATATCAAGTATTCTCAATATATGTGTTCATCATCAACAGTTCTCAGGCACCCCTACCCTGTGAACTCTCCAGCCACATTCAACTTGGATCAAATTCTTAAAAGTTGACAACATGATTATCTGGAAAGGTCTGTTGTTGAATTTCATAAAGTCTCCCCCTGACACTTGGTCCATTAACACCTATAAGGCAAATAGCAAAGAGGTGCAATGCTTCAGAATACTTTGCAGAAGTTGTGGTGAACATCTAGTACCCATTGTAATATGACCGACAACCTTATATTAATCTCAAGCTGTAGGTACATAAATATTAAGGACAGACTGCTTCTGAATATAAAAAATGTTGTGACATCTGTACACCAACAGAGTATGGCGTTTTAAGAACATTTGATTGTTTTGATATATTTAGCCTAGCACTTTTGAGATACATAATATCTTTTTTGTAATGATTTACTGAAAACTTGTTTAAAGCTTCCGGTGTGACTCTTAAGTACTTGTTACGCCACTTAGAACAAGTATGCATGTTATTCTGCTGACATGATTGTGTATGTAGCCTGTGGTGCTCAAGTGGTTTTTACTGACATAATGCCTCCTATGCATAATTTATTTTGCAGCAATACTCCCGGGAAGATCGCTAACACGATTTCCCAAAGAATGTCTCTCTGGCAAACCTAGAAAAAGAGAGAGAGAAAAAATAGTTTTGTATAAAGTGCAATGACTGCAGCTTCGTACATCGCCTTCGGACCCCAGAGAAATGTTTTTTTCGTCAGGGAAACGTGCGCTGTTGTGGGTGTGTGACGGAGAGGAGGGGTTACAGATTGGGAGGGTATAGATTGGAGACAGAGCAGTCGTCGGGTTGGCTGGATTGTGATAGCGACAGATGTCCAGAAAAACTACGAGGGGCACTCCTCAGTTACTACACACTGTAGTTCGGAGAGCAGGGGCGGAATCTGCAGCTGTCACTCCAAAGGGTTACCTCCATTATTGCATCCAGCCGGAGACTGGAAAAGAAGATCAACTGAGTCCTTAAAAAAGGGGAAAAACACAGGTCAGTAAAAAAAAATGTATTTTTGTTGTATTTTACGATTAGAAGGTGTGTTTAATCCGATTTAGGCTACGTTTTGAGTGGAGAAAGAAATAATTTTTTTTTTGACTTTACCCTCTGCTCTCCTTTATTTCATCCTCTCGCATTTTTTTGTTTAAAAGTTGGTTTAATAAGGGCGTTTTATTATTTGATTTACTTTCATAGTGGTGCGAATACAATCTAGAATAAAGTGAAAAGGGAAAAAGTTGTTAGTCCATACAAAAGATTTCATTTTACATGGCACATTTTCACATGCTCGTGAACAAAAAAAAGGGTTGAGCAGTTAGTTGAGGGAAGCAGCGGTGGGCGGCTTCAAATGGGGGGATGGAGACCTCTCCGCTCCTTTGAACACTCCTGCTCGTGTAGGCTATAGTTTAATTCCACTGTGTAGAAACCTGCTGCGGTCTAACTTACAGCAGCTCCATCTAAAGCGTCAGTGTTTTTCTGCTAACTTTGCCCTGCTCGTTGCTTTGTAAGTGAAATCAGCTCTTGGCGAGGAGTCCCCCACTCCTTTGTTAGGGGCCTGTACATTCCGGAGGCTCCATTTGCATTCGCATGTGTGCCCTTCATCTTTCTCATATCAACATGAAGAACTGAGTCTACTTTCTGAATTTCACGTTTAGTCTCAAATGGGCCTGACATTGTGAATGATGAAACGGCAAATGTGTTGATTTTGAAATAGTTTTCTTTTTTTTGTATCATTTCTTTTTTTTAAATTTATTTTGTGGCTTACTCATTTAACGCCGAGAAGTAGTATGGCGAGAAAGTAAAAGCAAAAAGGAAAAGGAAGGAAAAAACTAGCAATCTTGAACAAAGTACTCTGTAATCAGTTAGACCTCTACCTACATTGAAATGGATGTTATGAAGCCAGATATAATAACATCGGCGTATTGGGTGTATCCAGTTTAATCCACCCTGGTTTTATGGTGCATCCTGGTTTTATTGCTCCGCTGCAGCACTACGGACAGTTCCCGGTGCTTCATACCTGTGCCCTCGTTCTGCCATGCATTTTGGGCTTAGCATTGAAACATTGGCTGTGCAATTTTGCAAAGTGGGCTGAAAAAAATGGGAATTTAAACAGATGTAATAGGCCTACCTCCTAACCAGTGAAGTCAGTTGTTTTTGATAGTTTGTGTTCAGACAGGCTTATTTGTTCAGGCTTTACTGAAATACAATCCTCAACCCAAAGCTGAACTTCCTGTTCTTTATTTTGTCACTGCTGTATTCTGTGGCAATCACTGCAGTATGCACTTCCTCTACAGTCACAACACTGTTGTGAAATTAAATCAAAAATCTTATGTCAGTAGTATTAGCTACATATTAGCAACATTAAGCATGTGCTATATTTATGTGGCAATTTTACACAAGTATGCAGAAGATCCTGTTTTACAATTCAGACATAGTGAGTCTCACTAGCGTTGAATTGTTTCTCACTATGTTTTGAGGAACCTATTACACTACATATTTTATAGTTTGTCATACTGAAATAGAAATAGTTGAACATGTACATCATAGATTTTTAACTGAGACTTGTGGGCTCATTTGGCATTGAGCCTCACAGACATTCCTGAAAGGATAGAGTCTGTGGGGCTGCCTGACCTCTGTAAAGTTCCCATGCATTAACATTTGTTTTCCAGCCAGACTGTTTAGCAGAGAGCAGTTTCTTAATTGAACTTCTCATTCTCTTCCAGACAAAGACACTCCTGGAAGTGAAAACTCTTTTATATTTGAAGCAACTGAGTCAAAGTTTTTTAGATAGAAGTACATCAGTGTTTCCTATTGAATGTAGTGTGATTGTCATTTGTTATGTCTAGATCAGATTTGCATAGGTCAGGACAGAAATACCAAAATAACTTTTATTTATTTATTTTTTTAATCAGAAGAAGCAAATAAAAGATCATTAGATTACATGATTAGATCATTTTGACATGTTATGAAGCATACAAACTGATAACATGAGTCAACTTTAGGTCTGTACTAGTCTGTCAAACTGGTGAAAGATTTTGCAAAGTTACCTTACATCAAGGATGTTCATGGTCAAAAACCAAAACAGGCCTTTAAAAATGTTTTTTGCCAAAACTCAGAGATATGCAAGTCAGGTAAATTGCAAACTTGTATGTCAGCAATTTCTGGAACACTGTTTAGACATATGTGGATTGAGATATAAGAGACTAAATGGAGGATATCTTATGTGTTCCTATAGGATACATCATGGGAGGCAAACTGAGCAAGAAAAGAAAAGCATATGATGTGAGCGACCCTAAAGACAAGAAAGAAGAGGCTGCTGCAGGGGATGCTAGTGCAGAAGACTCTGCTAAAGTGGAGGATGGAGCCCCACCCACAGGAGCTGACTCAACAGCTGGGGCAGACAAAGTGGCCGAGGAGACTACTGTGGCTGCAGTGGCAGCAGCTACTGAAGCAGAGGCAGAAAACGTAGCTTCAGAATCTGCACAATCAGAGGAACAAACTCCTGCAGCAACAGAGGAAGCATCTCCAGAACAAGCATCAGCAGCAGCTGATCAGCCAGCTGCAGCAACAGAAGAGCCAGCTTCCATCGTAGAGGAAGAAGCTGTTGCAGCCGTTCAAGCAGATCCAGTAAAAATAGAGCCAGCTGCAGCAGAAGAAGTGGGAGCGGCACCAGTAGTAGAGACTGTAGAAGCTCCAGAAGAGCCCAAAACTGTGTCAACAGAACCAGGTCCTGCTACAGAAGAAGTTGCTCTAGAACAGAAATCGGCAGCAGTGGAAGCAGCAGCACTGCCAGAAGCACCGGTGGCAGCAGAAGAGGAGAAAGAACCGGCTGTAGCAGCAGAGGAAGCAGCACCGGTAGAGGTACTGCCAGCTGCAGTTCCTATAAAAGAACCAGTTGCACCAGCAGAAGAGGCAACTCCAGTAAAGCAGGAAGAGATTGTAGCAGTAGAGAAACCAGGCCCAGAAATAGAGGAGCAATTTGCACGAGAATCAGTTCCAGCAGCAGAAGAAGCTGCGCAGGTTGAAGCAGAGCCCAAGTCTGCAGCAGCACCCGAAGAGCCCTGTGTAGCAGAAGCTCCAGCAGATGTACCAGATGTTGATGTAGCCAGCAAAGAGGCAGTACCTGAAGATCAAGAGGCTGAGCCCATCCCAGAGACTGCTGCTGAGCCTGAAGTCACTGAAGAAGAAACTGTAGTTCTTGCTACTGCTTCTGAACCAGAGCCAGAGGTTGAGCGAGTGACAGAGCCAGTGCTAGAGTTAGAAGCCCCACGGGAACAAACCCCAGAGGCCGAGCCGACGCAAGATGCGGGTCAAGCAACAGAAACTGTGGCAGAACCTGAGCAAGAAACAGAGCTGAAGTCAGAACCAGAACTAAAACAACAACCAGACTCAGAGTCTGTTGAAGCACCAGAGCCAGAAGCTGAGCCAGAGCAGACCACAGAGCCAGAGAAAGCCCCATCACCAGAGGCAGAACCTGAACAAGAACAGAAAGCCCCATCAGAGCCAGAAGCTGAGGCAGAGCAGACCACAGAGCCAGAGAAAGCCCCATCACCGGAGCCAGAAGCTGAGGCAGTGAAGCCCGATGCTGTGGA
Source organism: Craterocephalus amniculus (assembly GCA_036024015.1). NCBI lineage: Eukaryota > Metazoa > Chordata > Actinopteri > Atheriniformes > Atherinidae > Craterocephalus > Craterocephalus amniculus. The sequence goes on from JAVQJG010171774.1 coordinate 32,737, forward strand.
ACAAGTAGAAGAAAGTGAAGCAGAACCAACTGTAGCCACATCCGACACTACTGAGCCTGAGACTGTGAACGTAGAATCTTCTGAGGTCTTGGAAGCTACAGCAGAGATAACCACCACTGAAATTCAGCCCACTGAAAAGGAATCTGTTTCAACAGAAGCCTCCGGCTCCGAGGCAGCAGCTGAGCCAGAGGCAGCAGAGCCCGTCCCCGAGATAGTCATCTCGGAGTCTGTCTCTGCCGGCGACGTGACTGTTGAAACCGAAAATGCAGCCGAAGCCCCCGTGGAAGAAGTGCCTTGTCCAGAGCCTGAGGCGGAAAGCAAGATGGAAAATGGAGATTTAGAGAGCCCTTCTGTTCCAGAGGATGCGGCAGACGCAGCTCCTGCAGTGAACGGGGAGTGCAAAGATGACACACCCGCTACGGCCACGAATGCAGAGGCATGTGTTAACGGAGACGAAAAGCTAGAGGAGACGCCCGTCCAAGCGCAGAGTGACCTGAAAAAGGAGGTGAACCTGTGTGGGGACGTCCAGGAAGTTCCTGATGCAGTCTCAGACATGGTGGGGGATCTCAGCACGGAGGTCACCCAGGCAGTCTGAAAGAAGGCCATCTTTTACATCACTGTGAATTCAGTTTAACCTCCCCTCGGTGGTGAAAGAAAGCCATCAAGGTATCGCAAACACAGCTAGGCTTTCTGACATGCTGTAACCACTGCAACGTCTTTTAGTGGGTACTCGGGAAAAGAGTGTTTTCTCTTGAGTAACCAAAAATGAAACACAACCACTTGAGGATTTAGAGTGACAGATAGACAGACAGCAAGTGAGATGGGAGTGCAGAGAAGAGACTTGTGTTGGTAGTTTGAAGCTGGACAGCATGAAAAAAAAAACTGAACAGTAAATCTGGTATTAATGAATCAATAAATAAATCTGTCTGTATGTAAGGGGCTGATAAGTGCAAAGTGGGTCATTTGAATTGCATTAATTACTAGCATATTATTGGATTTAGAATTTCATATAACCTTTCTATTACTATATGAAGCATCATGACATAACTGTTTGGCCTTTTATAATAATGGTACCTGTAAGGACTGTTCATTTTAAAATGATTGTTCAGAATAGAGAATAAAGAAAGATTGCTGTAGCCAACACTGATCTTCTGTTCATGCATCTTCTCAACATCAAGTGCGTCACAGTTGCCTACGTCAGCCTTAGAAGAATAGCTTACATTTATCATGCCATGTTAAAAATCAGAATTTGCCATAATCTTGGTGAGATTATGGCTACTACGGCTGCTTTGTCGCTGTTGTCAAGCTGTACATGTAGCAGGATGACACATTTAATATTTCACACAACGAACTGCACAGTTGTCGGCCAATATGACGGTGGTGTCTAAGTTTTTTTATTCATACTCATTTTAAAACCGATGGACCATTTTTACGTTCACACTATCCTTTTCAGATTCAAATGTACAGCATTTTAGCAAATGTCAAACATCACCTATCTGATAAACTTGCATTTGAATCTATTGGCTAGTTTTGCAGTGGATTATTATAACAAGCACCTGCTGCAGCACATTAGCACATTAACTCATTCCAAACCATAAATCATTGACTCTTAGTTTTGTTGCTGCACTTGCATTAGAAGCACAGCCTGTTATCTAGTTTCACGGCGCTTTTTATTTCCAACAACTTGTTGGCGATCACTTCCCCTACAACTTGCATAGGCTGTTTTAAATTAACTTGATTGTTTGTGTCTACATGGGCCATCAAGTTGGCAGAACATTGCGCAAACAAAAGGACAGACAATACTCATCCATTTTCAGTTAACTCTGTCTTTCTCACATCTCCGTGCCTGTTGCGGAGGCTCGATGCCATGGCAGCGCACTCTGCTAACATTTCACAGATCCATACCGTCAAGGGGAGCTCAAGGAGGGGGGAGGGGCAGGAATGCACGCAGGAGGCAGAGAAAAGGAAGAGGGGGCTGGGGAAGTGTTGTGGGATCAAAGCCTTTGATGCTGCATTGAGGAAAAGAAAACAAGACGCTCTCTTCAGCTTCGGACATTTCCAGATTATTTCACAGACTAGCACTGGATCACAGAGAGATGGGGTTTTTGCAGGGGATAAACATTTTTTGCCATCCACCTGAGGCCACTGTGCAGAATGCTGCCACCACTGCTGCCTTACACTGACATACAAGTACTAATGTGTATACATTAACTGAGGGGTTACCCCCTTTTTTGTACCACTAGACTGTGAGTACACCTGTTTTGAGGGGTGGTGGGTGTGTTTGGACGATCATATGTGTGTGCGAGGTGAAGGGGAGAGTATAGTCATCCAACCTTGAAAAAACTACTGGACCATGGGTCGGAGCACGAGAAGAGATTTAGTGGCGATAATGGAAACCTCCCATTGAAGCAGCTCCATTATGGGTCCATCCGCATACCAGCTCTGTTTAGTTTCTTACGAAAATATTCCAGCGCTACACATTTATGACAGGAATGTTGTGGAGAGGCTTTAAGAGCAGAGACAGGGAGTTTATTGGCAAGTTTTTCTTCTTTCTTGTGGATCATCTGGCAAAATATTTCATTTGCATGCGGGTTGTTGTTGCTGGTGTGGGAGCAGTTTTATACTAAAATTAAATGTAAGTAAGTGACAGAGTAGTTTTTTTACTGAAAAACTTTCCTCTTTTCCTCCATATGATTATCCATTTCCTATACCTGCTTATTCCAGTTCAGGATGGCTGGAGCCTACACCCGGGGCAGGTTGCTACCTTAGGGCCGACACAGAGGGACAAACAGCTGCTCATGCTCAGACAAGGGACAATATAGGGACTGATCAAGCTGACATGCATGTCTTTGGACGTTTTGAGGAAGCCAGGGCATCCAGAGTGAACCCACACATGGAAACTCCACACAGAAAAGCCTCGTTCGAACCAGGAACCTTCTAGCAGCTAACCTCCGCACCGCTGTGCAGCCCCAGATAATAATCAAGGCAGATCACAAAATATATTCATTGAGTTAAAACAATTCATGCCGTGGCATCAGCCGGGCAATGTTGTTTTTAAAATCACAAAGAAAACAGTTTTCTTCCAAGAGCTGTTTATCTTTCTGTCCCTGAAGAAATAGGTCCAATATTAGTTTTCTGAGGTGGGATAATGAATATAATACCCCCAGGTTAAGCAGAACGACAATGTTTTATTTAAAATAGTGTTTATTCATGTTCCTTAATAATTCTCAGCACATTTGTCACAGCTTAATGGAGACTGATGAAATCCAGTTCTAAAAGTTCATCATTTCAACATCGTCTCAATTCACTTTGTGTGTCTTTATTTCGTGTATGTGTGTGTGTGTTTGTGTAGGAGAACAGGGTCCTTGTGCTTTGGATCTTGATTTACACACTGCCTTAAAGTTGCATGTTTGTGAAAGGCCAGCTGCACTGCCTGGTTACCCTAACACTATGTTCTCTATATGCAAGCTCCGGCACAAAGCTCAGACTGTCTTCCATCCTCTTTTTCCTTGTGTCAAGACTAACCAAGGCTTTTTGCTTTCCCCAACTGATGCCTCTGAAAAGGAAGAGAAAAAAGAAAATGTGAGCTAAATCCAATGTTTTAAAATCTTCTATATCATCTTCAAATAACTGCTGTGCTGTTAATAAGCTCAGACGTGTGCTGTAGAAACGTTGCTGGTTGGCTAGCGGCTGATGTGTGAATGTGTGTGTGAAAGATATGCAGTGAGGCAGGAGTGGCTCAAAATCTAACTGCTTCTAACCTAAACCTACAGTTTTGGAAACAACCCCTTCTTTATAGTCTGCATTTGGAGCACAGCCATAGACACACAGAGTTCATGTTTTCCTTCAGTGTGCACAAACTTGACCGAAAGAGGATAACCACAGGATTGTAGTTATATAAGTCAATTAAATCATGTAGTCAGTGATTCATCTTTTAGTTAAAAGCTGCTTATTATATTTTCTGTTTAATTCTTCCAAAAACTCCAGGGCAGATCATTAGTATGCATCAACTGCTGCGTTGAAAAGGTATTCAGATTCTTCACTTTAGTTTTTAGAGGTTTTAGTTTTTAGAGCAAAGACTTATAAAACTACCAATGACTAAGACATGCGTGTAGAAGTTGTGGACCATTTCAACTGGGACAACTCTTAAACATTTCCCTCATGGCTTAATCTTTAACTGTATGCAGCATTTTACGTGCCTCACGTTTGTTTGTTTAAGTAAAACTTGGAAAATAAGCAGTAACCAGAGCTGCCAGGTAAATGAATAGTAATAAAAACCCAAGAGTCTCTGGAATGTGGGATAGAATGACTTAAAAAAGACCCACATTATTGTATTTACTTCACTGAACCAATATGTTTTTAGTAGTTATACTATTATTCTGTCAGATTTCTGAGTGTAAAAAGATATGTGCATATATTTTAATTTCACAATTTAGTTAAGGAAAGAGGAGTTTTGTGCCACCATCAATAAAGGAAAAGGGGGTTTTCAGAGTCTAAAGAGATATCAAACACAAATTTAGTAGATACTAGCAAAAGGCAGAAACTATTAAAAGGCTCCACAGCCCTTTGTGCTTCTGTGAAGTTATCTGTTTGTTTCATCTTGTTATTGAGATAACAATCATGGGAGGACACTGGAGTGTGAGGGAAGACTGCTCAGACGGAAATGCTCTGTAAACTAACAGATACTCGTTCCATCCTCTCCGCTTGCTGAGAAGATAATCAGAGTCAGGTGGCTGAATAACAGCAACAGCTGATCATTATTTATTTTTCAAACAAGAGGGTGCCAGAGCAGGAGTACAGACAGGAACGCACACACACACACACACACACACACACACACACACACACACACACACACACACACACACACACACACACACACACACAAAAAAAAAAAAAAAAACCAGTTACTCTTCCATTTTCACCCT
>JAVQJG010171775.1:0-10992 GCA_036024015.1 Craterocephalus amniculus
CCTGATACCTGGAATAGAAAGTTTTTTGATTGTTATAGATCCATTGTAGATTGTAATACAATACATGTGCAATGTAGGAAGAAAACACACGAATGAATAGATATAAATGAAAAATTAATCCAAAATAAAAATATAAAATATAGGTTTTTCTGTAAATTTAATTGTATACATATTTTTCAAATTTAGAAATTAGAAATGTTTGTTTATTTTTCATATTGGTATTTATATTTAAAAACTCATACAAAGCCCTTTTTTAAATGTATAGGTCACAATAAAAATAGAATACAAGAAAAATAAAATCTGAAAATGAATGAAATTGTAAACATGTAACTGAGGTTAAATGTTGTCAATAAATCAAGATTGTTCATCCTGTTTTCCTTGAGTCCAATAAACTCAAATAGACTAAAATATCTTGATAATTTATTTGCATTTAGCATTAAATCAAGGAGTATTGTTATTTTTAGATGATTATGCAGTTATTTCACTGGTTCGGCCCACTGGAGATTGACCTGTGCTGAATGTGGCCCCTGAACTTAGATGAGTTTGACACCCCTGGCTTAATGTATTTAGTTTGTCTGTTGTCCATTTGTAGCCTGAAGTAGTTTTGCCAAGTTGCTGTGGACAGCAGCCTTAGACAAACAGAGTTGTTATCCACTAAATGCCCCCCACACAATCCCCATCCACCTCATTGAGAAAAATATTACCAGCCCACCCCTGAGCTAATGTTTGTTTCAATCCTTTTCATTAATGTTACTGCAGCATGGCACTGGGGCAACCTCCAGACTTTTTTTGGGATGTGAATCACTTATTTTAATAGATAAAGAACAATGAAAACAAATAGATTTTTTCTGTTTTAATTCACAACAACTTACAGCCATCTAATATTTAGAGCAAAACTGTGTCTGATTATTTCTGTATTGCTCAATCGGAAATGTGGTTTTAGTTGTTGGTTGGACAAAGTGCAGTTCCTTTATATAATGAAAGTCTAAGATGGATGTGAATTTTTAAAGTAAAGCTATTGGTTTATTGTCCATTTTAAACATTGGTACAAATTTACATCCTCAGGTTTCATTTTTAAGTGACAAGAAATCTCTTGTTCTAATTGGCAAAGGAAATGGTTGTGCAGTTTGCCTGTGTGGTGTTTGTTTAGCAGATAAGTACCAGACCTGACTTTAATAGTCCACCTTCCTCAGGTATTATTAGCTATGGCTTTTATTAGCAGCTTGTTTTGTCATTGTTGTGGATTTAGGTGTCAGGATTATAGGATTATGTCACCTTAATGTACCTCTTTGCTTGGAGATAAAGCCTCTAAACCGTTTCTGCATCTTATTTCAACATCCTTTTGTAAGACATTAAAATTGCCTTCCAAACAAGTGTAGAAGTAGATGAGACACAATTTACCATCCTGTCAGTGCTTCTTGCTTTGCCACTGAAATGATCCTGTTTAAAACAAAGTGACAGAAGAGGAAAAGGACAAGAAAAAAACTATTGTATTATAAAACCTGATGAGGACCCAGTGGAGCAGCTGTTAGTGAACGAGTACTTTGGTGGAAGCATGGGCAGATGCAGGGTGTTTAGCAGCCTCAGAGATATGAAGACAGACTGTTGCTTGTGAACCAGCTGTTTATCATTTTCTTTTCTGAGGCTCCTCAACAGGTGCTTCAATTCAAATGACAGAACAATTTATGATAACGTGTTTGTTGCAGCATGATGCAAGGGGTTCAGTTTGCTAATCTGCATCTGTAACAGAGCTGACCGATCGCTTTGAATAAGTCAAAGAAACAGGAGGTGGCAGTGAAACTAGAGAGTTTATGTCTGGCTTACATAGTGTGTTTAGTTTGTAGAGGCAGACTGGAATAATGTTTGCTCAACACACAATTAAGAACTATTAAGAAACTATTTAGATGTTAGTTTTTCAAAAGGTGTGAAGCCGAATTGCCAAATATGTGCAGATCAGCTTGGGTTGGATTCTGCTTAAGTTCGTACAGTATGAGTTGTGTATCTATGTATCTAAGTATAAGCTATGATTGAGGATATTTGATAAATTGTCAAGTCTCAGGCTGATTCCACGTAGTCTTTGATTCTCTTACCTAAGAATGATCCAATGCTTTTAAAAGCAAATAAACAACATGATATTGTAACCTCATTTATGATTATGATATATAGTTTTCTATTTGGAGTATAGCTGCCACTTTTATTAACCTGCTTATTTAAGCTCAGCATTCTACTAAATAAGACCTTCATAGCTTAATAGTTACAGTCATTAATTTGTAATTGCTCTATACATATAACAGTCTACACAGGACCACTAATAGATCCTGAGTCTTTATGAATCCTTGTGTGTGTGTGTGTGTGTGTGTGTGTGTGTGTGTGCTCAGCCGAGTGGTTGCATCTTGCAAGTAAATAGACTTTGGTGGCTCAACAATCCTGGCAAAATAATGAAGAGCATGAAGGAATGTACTGAATGCACAAACTGGGGATGCTCATCACATTGCTGTACAGTTCTACTAACAAATGGCACGCCTGCAAAAGAAGGGCTCCCAGAAAGCCCTTGTGTTATTCAATTTCAAGCAAAACTGTAACTCCTTTTCAAACGCTGCTCTTATGGCTGCAAAAGATGGCAAGATTGACCCCTGCTTCGGTCGTGGCTGCACCGCTAGCAGTGGCCAAACTGCTGGGTGTAGGGTAGTTGTAGGTGGGTAGGGTAGGTTTTTTGTTAATGACTGAAGCAACATGTATGCTGTTGTTTTTTGTTTTATGTAATCCAGAGAAGCAAAGGCGATCTAACGCTACTGAAGCACACGTTCCCGCATCAGGGGATGCATCTTCTTTAGGGACTAACAAACGGGAGTGGAGCAGGAAAAGGTCTGCTCTGATTGTTGTCATGCACATTTTGCCGTGTTTGATTGACAAATAGGGTGATTGCTGTGATCAACTACTATAATATTGTGGTCAATAAGTACGCTCATATGATCGCCCAGCCCTACTCTAAGGTAGTTTGACCAATGGATGTCACAGACATGATATTATAAGATCAGGAAATTGTGTCAGCTTGTGAAAATAGGGCATAATGTCTCCTTTCAATTTAGTACTGAATATGCAGTTTGCTATGGTACAGATTTTTACACAGCGTAGCTCATGAACTGACACAGTTTAATATGCTGAAATATTTTGCACTTCAGGTGAGGAAATTGTCCAGTATTCCTCCATTACCTTCCTTTTTAGACGAAAGCCTTGCCGCTACCACATAATCAAAAATTCCTGAAGTAATATATTCCTATGACCCTAGGGAAATATTTGGTCACGTCAAGGCTGAAGGAAAGGAGGAAGAATGAGAGACTGATGGAGCGATGGCAGAGGAGATATGGAAAAGATGGAGCAGATGATAAGAGGCTCATTATTCTGCTCCTATATTTGGCTCTCCATATCTTTCCTCCTTATTCTGTCACAGTGGAGGCATCCTCTGTGTAGGCCTTCATCCTTCTGAAATTTAACGTCATGCTTGTCTATGTGTGTATGACACCATGGTATTTTTTGAGTCGTCATGGCAACATTAGATTGCCTGGCATTTTGGTTGTTTTCAGTGAGCTTGATGTATAATGAAACAGTGTCTTTGATTTCAGAAGGAGATATTCTTCAGTTTGACCTTTGCCTCCAGCTGATCAGAATGTATGAAGCCTGTTTTCTCTCGTAGGTGGCTATGGCTCTCATCTCTCTGGATCTGGCTTTCACTGGTCTTATTTTTTTCAGACTCAGAGCTCTTGCATAACCTGAGTCTATTTAAGACATAATGAAGTAGAAAACAATTATAAAAATAAAGTGAAAATACTCCATACTAATTAGTTTCCCCTGTTGTTGCTGAAAAGAAAAGAAGCAGGAAGTGGAGTTTGTTTTCTTCTGGTAGATGAAAGTTTGTCACTTCTGCCCTCTATCCAATCAGAACCATTCCCAACCCCTAGATATAAAGTGGAATTGAGTAATGGCAAATAAATGTTTTTTCCCTGTAAATCTCAATGATTATTTCCATGTAAACCCGAAGGATATACTCAAATTCTGAAATATTTGATTTTGAATAATTAATACTGATAGATATATTGGATTATAGTTGTGTAATACATTGTGAAAGTTTGAAAATATTTCACTTAATTGTGGAGTTTGACCGTTTTTATGTTGCTTATTTTTTTCAGGATTCATCAAAAATCTGAAGTTATAACTTTCATGGAAATGCCACATTCAGCAAGAGCTGTCAAATTGAATTTCCAAGATATGAGAACAATAAAAAAGTATTGAATAGCTAAGTCAACAATATTGTGCCTTGTAATGATTATAATGGGGCTGAATGTGCACGTACCGAAGTTACACACTGGATTAAACAGCCAGCAGCACTCTGAAGGTCAGAGTTCTAAAGTTTAAGGGGTAAATAACGTCAGCAGTCTCTTGATGGACTGATTTTATGTTGAGATGGTGGTAATGAGTTGAGGATCACCACCCAAAACCTCATTTACGCCTCATCGGAAGCTTGAGGCAGCGGATACACAGATAGCACTCAGACAGCAGGATTAAGTTCCTCCATCCCATACTGGTGTAGTAACGCTTTGCAGATGTGGCTCCGTTGAACCGTCTGCAGGACGTACCTGTTGTTAGACCATAAGTTGCACAATTAAATAATACTGGCAACTCCACTCACAGCTGAAAGTTAGATGCATTTTGATATGTCCAGTATGAGGTTGTGATTTTACATTTAAGCCATCTGCTTTGGTTGAAACAAACTGTTTTCCTTGTTGCGTAACAGCTGGGGCAATGCCATGTGGTTACAACTGCCTGCTAAGGACAGTATCCTGTAAAATGACCACGGACCTAAAATGGGAGAAAAACGCTGGAGGAAGAAGAAAACCCAGCTCATTGATGGACCAAGACAAGTGTCCAGTGTGGTCACTGACTTCAAACAATGGACCAACACCAAGTTTCTGCAGTTTCAGTTTTAACTTTGGTGTTCAAACCAAAAGGTCTTTTCACAAAAAACTGTTCAGGAAGAGCAGAAATGCTGCAGAGCGCGCCACTTCATCTGGTTCACTGCAGAAATTTTTTTATTGCAACAGAGTGTGAATGAGCGTCCTCATCCAAATGAACCATACTGTCTGTGGAAGTGGACCAAACTGTTATTGTTAATGACAAAAATTACATTAATAAAAATCCTGGTTTGTGCATGGACAAGGCGACAGAAGGATTAAGACTGACAGACCAATCCTAGTTCTGTTCAGTATTCAGTTCAGCAAATTCATTACCTGTTATTCACAAGTAACTTTGCAGCATTTAAAATGTTTACTGTGGCTTTTTGCAACAAAAAATCCCTTCAAATCCTACAAATTGTTGCTTTAAACAACGGACATCCCCTGATTTAATCGCTGATCCAAAACATTCTTTGAAAATGCAAGGACAAGACATTACTCAGCCTGTCCGGCTGTACGGTTGAGGTTTTACCTTTTATTAAGTTATTTAGCACTGAGCTTTGTGGTCTGTGTTCCCTTGTTTTATTTCTTTCTTTCTTTTTCTATGGAGAATGGCTTCTGCCTCGGTGATATCACCTGTTGTTTTACTCCTGCTGAAAGGAAGCATCATGTTGTTGCATTACATCATGAGACGTCACGAGAATCCAAGCAGGCCAACTTAGTTTACTTCAGCAGAAACTGAACTGTTCGAAGTTTTTAGCCTTTTTTTTCTTAAAGCACATGGCATGTCAGACACACCTTTCTTGGTGTAGATGTAAAAAATGTAAACAGTTGCATATTGAATGAGTTACAGAGAGGTCAACAGAAGTGGTCAGACAGACGGGGAGTGACTCCTGCAGAGAGCTGTTAATCTCAGAGTGAAGTAGATTACTGCAGCAGCCTGGTGCTCCTTCTCAGTCAGGCTGGAAGAAATGGAGCTGCCGTAAGCTGCTTAGTTGCTGTGGGTTGAGAAACTGCTGGCTGGGCTGCTGTGTTCACCAGAACTCCACGACTTCTCTTTAACAGGTCTGTCATGACTGATGTATCACTCATCCTGCTCTGCTGAGTCCTGCTGTGTAACCATATCTGTCCATCTGGCTGCTTACACATTTTTTTAAATTAGGGATGCACCGATGCATCGGCTCAACAACCAATGTTTGCCCTGTTAACGGCCATCGGCAAATAAAAATGACATTCACTGATGTTTATGAATTTTCTTTTTTTTTAAATTGGGCCATGAAAATAATCTTCTCATTAAGTAAGTTTTTGCTTATTAGGTTAAAACCACTCTAAACATTATGTTGGGCAGTGTACTGAAACAATATTTTCATTGATTAACAGTCCCAGGTTTTTTGTTCAGAAAAAATGCTGAGAAAAGAGTTTGTCATAACTTAAGTTATAACTAATGTCAACCAGAAAATAATATAAAGGTTGTTTCTGTTTCATGAATTGGTCTGATTGAATTTGTGCTCAATCAAGGATCGAGTGATGAAGAGCTATAAGACTTGTATGTTTCCATGGCACAGAAGAAGTAATAAATTACAAAAAGACAAAACACAGGCCATCGGCCAAGATGTAATGTTAAACATTGGTATCAGCCCAGAATTTCACAATCGGTGCATCCTTATTTTAAATGCCTTTCAGCCACTAAAGTGTGTGTTTGTTTAATGCCATTTTTATTGTACTTTTGTTCTTTTACAAATACGTGCCACCATTTCTTAGTTTTGTTCCCCCCCATGGCTACTTCTTTACTTGACTTTACCTAATATATTGCCAGGATTTTTACACTTTTACACCAACTCCTGCTTGCCACCCTTTGGGATGCCATTTTCTTTATTTTGTATGAGTTTTAAGCTTGTTACCATAGGATTCTTGGCAGATTCTGTAAGTGTTTTGTTAGTTTTATGTAGAATTTGAGTTTAAATAAAAGGTTGTGACTAAAATACTTAGATAGTAGATCCAAACAGCTAAGTACCATTTCCTTCATAATTAAGGGAATTGTAGAATCTGATTATCTTTTTCTTGGGGATTTCTCACATAAGCTTGTTGCTGTCTAAATGGAGCAACTGTTATATTATAAATATTATAAAGGGTAATATCCCACTTTGTAATTGGACTCTTTGTTCAATGGGACATTTTGTAAAAAGAAACTGTCTGTCTTAATGTGGTTTCTAAGTGCTGTTCTAACAAATGATTTGAACGTGTTTTGAGGAGCATTAAGCTGAGCAGGGGGGAGGCTGAATGAAAGTCTGTGTGCACTCAGTACTCGGTGTCAGTTTCCTGAGTGCAGCCCATATAAGTTGTTTTTTTTAATATGTCAGTCACCACTGTTTCACTTACCTTTCACCTTTGGCCTTTTTCTGCTTCCATGTTGGAAAGACACGTCAACAGACTCAAAACAAGGCACCCTGCCAGCCAAATCTCCACAGTCTTTCAGGCGAGGTCATTTTTTTTCTTTGTTCGTGTTGTATATCTTTTATTGATTTCAAACAGACAATTATGGATGGATGGACCTGGAAAGAACAATTCCCATCCACATCTGATCACTCTCAGCTAACATTTTCCATACTCATTCAAAGGAAAACTCTTTAAAACGCATGTATTTGACAAAAATCTAATTTAAGGAAAAATACTTCTTCAAAATAGTAACAGAAAAAGATGCTCAGCCTATGGGTAGTGCTGGCTCACTAAACATCTAACATTGCTGGTGTGCACTTTAGAGCACATGAATCTTGAATGAGTTCCACCATTTTTTTTGTATGATTGGAGGAATGGATTACTCTGTGGAGGATTTTATCCATAATACTGAGATACGTACAAATAAACAAAGATGACAAGAACAGATTAAATCAAATATCTTTATTAACAAATAAAAATTAAATGAATAGAGATAACCTACATCATGAATAAATCCACTCAGCTGGGTTTCATTCTATGTTTATGGAGGCAAACACAGTTCAGATGGTGGTGGGGGGGGAGATAAGTAATGGTGGGTGTGGTAATGCGAGGTGAGATGGTGAAAAAACAAACTGATGAAACAGTGATCAGAAAAAAAAAACTGATGGAACAGTTATCATTTAGGAAATTATAATGTCAGGGTGCAGGACAAAGGTTTGAACAACTAAAAAAGATGGCGGCTAACAGACATAACCCTAGAGTGGGGCTCCACTATTCTGGTAAAAATGTGAATTACATTTATTTTGCTCAGAAATGAGATCATGATTCTGTGGCATGATTTTTATCTTTTTTTCCCACAAAATGCAACATTTTTACAGACTTACAGCACATTCAACGTTTGAATCTTTCATTGTAAATCTACTGGCAAAAAATACAAAAAAGAAAATAAATTGACTAGTACATTATCAATTATTAGTAGCCCTTATAAAATACTACAACTGCTACTGCTAATAATATAATAATAATTACAACAACAACATCGTTTATATTATCACTTTGAGGGATATGGCCTTAACTTTGTTTTGGCCATTTTCTACGTTTGTAAATTATTACTGGGGGCGGGGGGGGTGGGGGGGTGGGGTCATGGATGATCATTTGTCGAGTGTTTATTGTTTTTTGAATTCCCTCATGTTGTACAGTGTTTATTCGGGTCATAGGGCATCATTGTGCTGCACATTGTGCTGCCGTTTAGGTATTTGTGGTGTTGCCTTGCAGCGCTGTGATCAGAGCTAGCATTATTTAGCATTGTCTGTTTTAAATTCATAATAATATTAAAACCGTTCAATGCAAACTGTTTTGGGCCACGACAGTGGGTGGTTGACTCTCGCCATGACCACGTGGGTTTTAGTCTCCATCCATTTAACCCACAGAGTGCAGACTGTACTCCGGAAACTCTCGCTGACTCTTTCCAAACAGTCAGCTGCAGGCAGACTTCCTGCACTGAATAGCTTGAAGGAGGAGGGAGCAGCCCAGTGCTGCGTTTGTGGGCACTCGTAAAAAGGAGGAAAATGGGAGCATTTGTTTGAGCAGCTCGTCATTTAATGCTTCAGAATCGCCGTGTGTAGAAATGAGATCACGCGTATGTTGGAATCGAGATCACGAGATTTTTTAACGATATATCGTGCAGGTTTCAGTCCGTGCTAATCCTTGGTAGCCAGCCTGAACACTGAAGACTCAGGCTCCATTCTTTCTATTTATTCCAGGAAAATTCCCAAGTAAGGAAAAAAAAAAAAAGGCTTGTCCTTGACCCATGAGCTTACAGCTTCCAAAGCGATGTCCTTTAGCACTCTGGATCCAGTATTGAAACCACAGCAACTGTATGTCCAGTATTGGATATCCAGTGAAGTAGAACACATCTTCTTGCTCTAAAGTAAGTACTTAAAGCAGGACCAGTGCGGAGGAATAAAAGCTGCTAAGTGTCCATTAAGCAGCAGGTTTCACCTTGGAAGGTTTCCCTACGGAAGAAAGGGAAGGTTCTCCTCTTACTGTCAAGTTTGAGTGGTGCAGAAGAATTGGCTTTCTCACTGAAGTTTTGACTGGGATAGTCCTGATGAAAACAATCTTCCCCTGATGCTGAATTATATCACGAATAGTTCAAAAACACATTCTGCTTTTGAAATTTCCATTTAAGAGATTGAAAATGCACAAATCCAGAAACTTTGAGTTCCCCTGCTGCTCTTGTGCCAGTCTTTTAGAGCAGAGTTTAATGATAAAATGATGAGACAGGAGTTGAATTTCACACATTAACAATCTGATGTGGAGAAACGCTTTTCCATAACTTCCATGGTCATTGTTCAGAGGTCATATTTTTTGCTGGGGTTTGACAGGATATTGCAGTAAAGCTATTCGACCAGCTCAGTAACATGCTTTGTGTGTGTCCTGAGATAATGGATCAGTCTCTGCAGTGGTTTTTATCTGATTGTCTGAATAAGTCCGACTTGGTTTGTTGTTGGGGAAACATAACTCAGATTTTGAAATGACAGCTGATTCAGATCAAACAAACGATGAATGCAATATCTGTGTGTATGTGGTATAAACATGTTGGCTTGAAGCACCCAGTTGTGCGTGGTGTGTGACTCTCTCTCTCTCACACACACACACACACACACACACACACACACACAGACTCACTGATGTGTCTCTACTTGACTAAAGTGAGGCTGCCTTGCTGGACATGTGTCAGTGGAGTTTATAAGATCCCACTGCAGTATCTTCAGAATTCCCAGACCTTGATGTGAAAATAAAGATAAGCTTGTCTCAGTATATCAGTCTATCATTTTGAAGATCTAGAAAACCATCAACCATGAAAAAAGAGCTTATCTTAGAGAGACAGCAGTGTCCTAAGATGTTTGATGGGAGTGGATCCAATTTAGTCTTATTGATAGAAGTGTGAATTCTTAACTGAAGTCATTACAAGACTAAGAGTGTATTCCAAGTCAACTCTATTCTTTTTTATCTAATTAAATAAACTTTATTTTAATCACAATTAATTCATTTTATGTAAATTTTGTTCATATAATGACAATAAAAGAGATGGAGAAAACACCATAAGACAATGCCAGGGATACTTGCTAGAAAAGAAATAAGTGAAACACAAAAAAATAACAAGTCGTGTCATATTTTTGTACGAGGAAGGTAAAAGTAAAAAAGTGGCATGTGCTGCTCAGTGCATCATGGGAAGTCCCCTAGCTACTTAGGCCTATAGCAGCATTACTAAAAGGATGCCAAAGGAGCGTGCGGCCAGCCTAGATCAAAGCGGAAAGTTTCAAGTCTAAACGTAAAGGTAGACAGGGCATCTGCTCTCTTAACTCTCTCTTATAGCATAGCATAAGCACAGCCATGGAAATGAATGTCATGCTGGGGCTTCTGGGGTGTTTATAGACCAATTTAATCATTTAGCTCCTTTGCAGCGCTCCCGAGCAATTTTTATGGTACCACAGTATGCGCTGTCCTGCTGGGGAGGCCATCGGGAGACAGAAGTAGTGTTGCCATGTGGGTGAAATAATGGTCAGGTGGGTGTCAGATTCAGGACAGAAGACACTCTGCC
>JAVQJG010171783.1:0-10371 GCA_036024015.1 Craterocephalus amniculus
GAGACTCAGTTAGTCCCGTCGGCATCAGAATTTTTCCTCATGGCAATGCAAAAAATATTATTTCCAGTCATGCAAGCATTGCACATTCCATTTGCATTTTCACCTGAAGTCTCCTCACAATTGCTGGAATATCAGCAAAATGCCTACACAAGCTGCAAGAAGAGAGCAAGCTATTATAGCTGGTGATAGCCTTGTAACCTCATCAAGTAAACAAAGTCACAGCCCTCCCAGTGTAGGAGTACAAGTAATTTCCATCAGACAGGGAAGAGACACATATGAATTTTTATTTTACAGTGTATGACTTATCCTGATTGGTTTAGGGTATTTTGCATAATGCAAGACAGCAAAGCCTGCAGAGTTTTTTTGTGGAAGGAAGACAAAAATCAACCAAAGGTAATATTCTACAAGAAATACTGCTTGCTAGAGTTTTCAGGCTGTATGTCAAAATGCTGGAAAACATAGGAGCATAATTGATTGACTAATCTATTATTATATTCTTCAATCTCATGCTTCACAATGAGCTGCACCATTTTCAGTCATAAAGAAGTTACTATTATTGCAAGGATATCTGATTCCAAATAGCCTCTGTGCAAACAATTAAAATGATTGAACAGCAATTTGTTAGACATGCACATCCTCATGGTGATTCCTGGTCCTGCTGTCTCTTCTGAAATTAAAGTGCAGAACTTTCTTTCACACCAGATTCTAATTCATGAAACTGTTGAGCTTACATTATCATTCTTAAACAACATTTTAATTGTTACATTAATATGTTGACTGCAGTGTGCCAAATAGCTTTTCAACAGTGCTTGATGAATTTCAGCTGACACCTAATGAGACTAATGAGATTCACAGAGTCAGATGGACTGTGTGTAACAGAAGGACCTAGCCACAAGATTTAAAATATAAGCCCAATGCAAAGGTGTGACTCTCACTGTTGACTATGCCTTGGCTTAAAAAAAATCCAACCTGATTTCATGACAGAATTTGATAGCTATGTTTATCCACAGCACAAAACACTGCTATTTAACAACAGATTGAATTTCTGTGCAACTTTGCCGAAGAGGTGTGTGTGTGCAATTGTTGGGGGCACAAAGCATTCCTCATTATTTGTTTGCAGATTTCTTAGCAAGTTTCTCAGAAGAGATGGCGAGGCAAACAGGCAACAAAGCTGAATGGAAATGGTTCAACATTCACAAAGGATCACAAGTAAATATTGTGGATTCACAAAAGACTAAGAAAAATATTCCTGAGCTCCAGCAAAGAAATCTAATTGTCACCAGAAGGATTTTAATAAGGAGATTATGGGCTCAAAAAGTAAAAGTACTTGACAAAACTATAAGAATGCCTGATGAGGTTAAGAGGAGGTGGCAAGATGTAAAAAGTTCCATAACAAATTGATTATAATAAAACACTGGCTAATAAGACAGGTGTGGGGTGGCAGAAGAGATGCCTCTGACCAATATTTAGCAAACAGTGCACCTCGCTCACCATATAACCAGAAAGCTGGGATAAGAGGCGCTACAGCTGATTGCAAAGCATAAAAAACATGTTTTCTAAATTACAACACAATAGTTTTTCTGGAAAAATCAAACTTTAGCCCAGGGAATACTGACCAAAGAAACATGTCTCCTGTGGCGCCTTTTATTATGCACGAGGTGTGCATTGTGTGCACTAATGGGGAGCCCATTGCAGCACACACTCTGCAGCTCACCAGTGTTGTATCTGAGCTGAAGACGGTCATTGATGCTCTTAAGACTAGTTAATCTTGAATCACCATCATCTTGCTGTTTTGTCAGCTGAAGAGGCCTGATAACCACCAAAAAAAGCCTGCTAAGATCAGTTGGAAATATTTCCGATTACATTTGTCAAAAGTCTATATTAGGACTCTAAAATGTGAAATTGTGTTTCTGAATTTAGTTATTTTATAATAGCATCTACAATATTTTATGTAATATGAAAATGCATGGTGTTGAGGAGCTTTATTACAATCCTGAAACTCAGAACCTAGTTTTGATCACTTGACACATTTACAGAGTACCGACTATTTAGGGTACAAAAGCAGTCATTTAAACATCCAAGTGACAAACCTTTGTACCCTAAACTTGTGGTTAGTTCTTTTTTTTAAGAGTGTAATGCATTATTAGTAAACATGGCAATAGATTTAACTAGCTTCATTTTAGATAAGCAGCTGTTTACGTTCTAAAGATAAAGAGTAAGAACATGACTATGTTTAATTAAAATTATACAACTCAGAAGACTTCCTGATTGGAGAGAGATGCTTTAAAAAAACAGATTACAATAATCAGCTGTATTGGAATAGTGGAAATAGTTTTCACTAAGGAGACAGATGGTCACAAATCTCAGGCCCATTTAAATGGCCTTGTGAGATCAAGAGTCTCATTTCTCTCTGCTCCTTTGGGTTTTAAACTTCCTTAAACCAAAGTTATTGGTACAGTAGTTATTTAAGAAATGATGTTATTCCTTTACTCCAAAGTATGTGCAAATACATGATAAGAAGATAAAATAGTTGCATTGTTGCCACATCTTATTACATCCTGAGTGCAAGACAATTTGTGCAATTAACCAACCTTTCCCTGTAAAATTTTTATTTGTCTCTGTACCTGTTCTGGTAACCTTTGATCCGGGGAGCAACACACCAGAACCTCCATATGAAAACATGGTGGATTGTTCCACTAAGGTCATTCTTTTTCTAACTATTGATTACCCTGAGGATCAGTGCCAGAAATCATTAAAATGTAAAGTCAACCACTACTAAATCCAATCACTGGAAGCCAAAGGGATTATATCACTCTCTGCACTGAGGGTCTTTATGATTCGGAACAAATTGCCGTTAGCGTGATGCTGTAAAGCAAAGTGAAAAGCTCACACACTTAAAGCATCAGGCCTTCCAGACATAGAAAAGATTCAGACATACAGCGTCTTTAGCACAACACCATATACTGGAATAGGAATATAGTTCAAATTTAGTTTTTTTTGTTTGTAACGTATTGGTGGCACATTAAAAGGTTAAATTAAAGATTTGTGATATCTTGCTGAACAGCTGAGTAAAATTAAAACAGGTTCAACACGTTCTGTGTTGGAAATGTCCTCTTGGCCACCACCATTAATATTTAAATAGATCTATTTGACACCATTTTCAGACCAAATTATTTTTTATATTTTGCTAAAAATGCAACAAACGGGCAACACAGCAATTGCAGCACTTGTGATCTTTTCCTCCACTGCAAAGCTTGGTCGGTCTTTTCTGGTGCTTGCTAGCGCTGGTAAAAACCACAGATTTCAAAGATCTCCATCTCTGAACTGGTAAAGTTCCTCTTCTTGTCTTTGATGCCATTTTTGTGAATGAACACTTCCTGACAAGGTGAGAGGTGGTGTACTCTTATTGTTGGGTCTAAATACTGCATGCAGACTCTTCGCTCTCATCAGCACTCAGTTATGTCAATATGCAGTTATGTGAAGTTCAGAACGTTTGTATCTGATGTCGCACACTCATAGGATTAAGCGGCAGGAGAAAAAGTCAGAGAAACGTACAACTATATAAAAATGTTGTTGCGTTAGGCCTGTTGTGAACAAGAAAAACAACTACATCCTGATCATAAGTTTCACCTTAATGACTCGGTATGTATTTTAGAATATAACATTACAAATTAATATAGCTTCCTATCACTATGTAATCTGGTCTTCAGTCATTGTTTATTGTAAAAATTTCACAACTCATTTTCTGCAGTAATGCATGGTGCATGTCTTGCTTCATCACTAATCGCTGCAGATTGTTGGATTTTTAACAATCTGCTCGCGACAGTTGTTTCTTTTGATGACTCGCAACCAAAGACGTGTCTTGTTTGGTTATAAAAGGAATGGGAAGCGATGGTATTCTGTAACATATGTGTACTTTGTTGTTTTTGTTTGTGCAACCAACAACACAAGTACTGTATGGTCACGCTGCAATAATGCAGCTCTATCTGCAACTGAGACGTGCATTAGAGCAGGAGTGGCAACTGATAAGTCTTGTGAAAATGGATAAATAGATGGAAATAAGTAGCTAAAGAGGAAAAAAGAATTACCCAAATGGTTTTGGAAAGGTTAAGGTACAAACAAAGGGATACTAT
The DNA here is from genome assembly GCA_036024015.1 of Craterocephalus amniculus. Classification (NCBI taxonomy): domain Eukaryota; kingdom Metazoa; phylum Chordata; class Actinopteri; order Atheriniformes; family Atherinidae; genus Craterocephalus; species Craterocephalus amniculus. Next base: position 4,134 of record JAVQJG010171783.1, read on the forward strand.
GTAGAGACAGACACTTAAATGAGTATGTCAAAAGATAAAATTGTTGAGTTTGAGAACTTGTTCCCAATCCAACAGGGAATTTGAGTTGCTTAGATACTCATTGCAAGAAAACTGGGAAAGATTAACAGTCTTTGTAAATTGTTTCACAAGCTTTCATGACTTGACAGCTGATCTCTTAAGGTTTGACAGCCTTCCCATAGAGCTGGACATCAATTGATTTTTCACATCAGGCCTGACACTGTTTTCTCTGCATTCAATCTTTATACTGGTGTACTTGGAAGGTGGAAAGACCACGTTCATTATGTTTTATTCGTACTCTGTTTTGTCCTTTTTGTAGTATATTTAAGTGAAGAAGATAGATGATAAAACATAGATGATGATAAAAAGATGGAGAGAACAATATCATTACAATAAAATATCCTTTCATTTCATGTTATTAACAGAGCTGACTACGGAAACTGATGCTTTCTTATTTTTCTGACTGAATGCGGAAGAAAAACAACATCCACATCTGTAATGTTGGACTATTACGATGTGAGGAGGACTGAAGAAGAAAACAAAGGTACATGGTAACAGTCTGTGTGCAAAATCGATATTGTGTCTGTTTTAGCTTCAAAAACAGACCCTGCTCCCCCCAACGCACGGATCAAACCTGCGCCACTTCGTATAAGCCCCACCCTCCCTCCCTAATGCTCTGATCAAAGCCAACCCCTTCCCCCCATTTAGACCAAATGGTATGGATTGAGTTTTTCCAAGTGTACAGTTCTCATAAAGGTCTGACTTTTGTTTATTCTTTTATATGAATATATAATGTATTGATTACTCTCAGGATGAAAGGACTATTTCACCCAGTAACAATAAGTGCTTCTGAACAGTATCAATATATGCTTATTTTGGGATTATCCACCCAACAGAAGTTTGTTGACCAGAAGTATGGAGATTCCCAATCTACCTATTATGAGTGAGGAATTGAGCTTTTAGTGAAGCTATTCACTAATCCATGTTTATCATGGTGTTTGTTTTATTGTTCGATCACTTTGTTGAGAAGACTTGTTCGACTCACTTCTCCCTGGACCGGGCGAAGCTTTATGGAACAAGTCTGGAAACTATTCTTGAGACATTTGTTGTTCCCACTGTCAGCACTGATTTCGCAACAGCTGCCGCCTAGGCTATGGCAGGTGGCAGTTCTTGTGTTGTTAGTGACAGAGCTCAGTTTGGAGGGCCAGTAAAATATTTTATTTTTTCATTATTATATCACAATAAGGGATATTTACAGGAAAATATAAATAGGCGCCTCACAGCAAGAAGGTCACTGGTTCAAGCCCCGGGCAGAGTTGGAGCCAGAGGGGGCTGCTGGTTCGGGCTGAGGAGGGGTTTAAAACAGTGGCCTTTCTGTGTGAAGTTTGTATGTTCTCCTCGTGTATGCGTGGGTTCTCACCGGGTCAAATTCCTCCTACTGTCACAGTAATTGGCTACTCTAAATTGTCATTGGAGTGAGTGTGTGTGTCTGGCTGAATGGTTTTCCGTCTCTCTAAGTTGGTCCTACGATGGATTGTCGACCTGTCCAAACCCCACCTCTTGCCTGATAGTAGCTGGGACAGGCTCCAGCCCACCCGTGACCCTGAACTGGATTAAGCGTACAGAAAATGAATTAATAAAAATAGGGACAAAGATGGTTAAAATACAGTAGTTTCATGGCCAAAACAGGAGACTTGACAGTTCTGCACCCATACACATGGTAGCAAAAAAGCTAATATGAATATTCACAACAGACAATAAATATAGATAATCAGTTCCTCTAAACTGATTATCATGTCTTTTAATCTGAGCACCAAAAAACTGAAACTACAATTTTTATAACATTTGTAAACTACAATTACATTTTTATGTTTACATCACACAACTGGAAGTCTGAGAGCTTTACAGACTAGTTGTGTTGAGAATGTAAATAGAGAGTAAGACAGAATTTGTTGCTGTGTGCATGATGTTCCATGTCCATGTCAACGTTCATCCCAAAAGCATCTTAATTATGCAGGTGGGATATCTAAATGAAAAGCTGCAAGCTAAATACCATTTAATCCTTGAGGAAATGCGTTTTTACAAGTTTGGATTTTTATGTCAGTAATATCAAACAAAATGGCTCCAAGTGATTTTCATTCACACTCAGATAATATTGTTCTGTTACCGCCAATGCAGACACTGCATGAAACACTGATGTGACAAACCTCCTTGTCTATTGGTGTTATTTACACAAAGGTCTCATTCATGAGTCAAATTAATATTGGCACTCAGTGTTCATCACTTATAATGAGCAATATAATTATCCAATTATATTCATAATAGTCTGTGCTGACTTTCAATTCGCCCGGATATGAATCCTTCTTCACCTTTTGTCACTTTTGAGTGGAAAGCTATCAGTTGATCAGATAATATCAAATTAATCATTACATTTAAAATCAGTTTAAAAAAATTGTTTGTTGTTTTTGAATTAGTAGAAAATAATCTAGTTCAAGATCCTTTCCACACAAACAAATAATATCCTACTGAGCATTTTCCCCTCAGGAATTAGGTGTTTTGTTTGTTTTTTTTTGTATGTTTATAATCAAATAAGTCATTTTTACAACATGCAGCTTCATCTGGAAGTCATATTTGACGTGTCCTCTCTGTGTGCTATCAAGATGAAACGTAAACATCCATCCTACACCAAGAGGGAAAAATATGAGTCGCTCCACAGCTGATGCTTATCATCACTGGAAGATATAATGTTTTTGCCAGAGGCAGAACTCCACAGATAACACGATTACTTCAATTCCCATATCCATATTTCCCTGTCCAAATTTACATCTATGATAAGCTGTAACAAAGGAATGGCTGAAACCAGGGAGTCATTTAGTGGAAATGAGGAATTATTTTCGACTTATCTATTTGTGATCTGTAAAGATGCTGCATACCATTTCTGACATCAAAACAGAATTTGACTTTAATGAATAAATGCATGCTTCAGAGTGAAGGTAATGCATTTTAGCCTACAGTATATACAAAGCTTATCAGTAAAACACATCTAGCTTCCAAATGGAGTCAGATTGTTGTTTTATTTGATATTTTTACAGCCTGACCAGCTTCAACTGAAAAAGCACCGGTGGAATTAAATTAAATTAATGATGAATAAGTGTCAGATCGGGGTAGTGAACCAGCAACCGCAGAATCTACGCCTACTTTCTGTGTACTTCATCCGTCATCAATACATCCACGGATTTTTTTTGCCATGACAAGTCAATATTTGCTAGAGAAGAGATCTATAAAGAGCAGTCAGTTTTCATAGACTTACAAACCATCCCCATTTGTATCGCCAATAACAGTAAAAGACTAAAATTTCCATCCCTTCAGGTGTTATGTTATCTAAGAAAGATATCTAAGAAACAAAATACATTGCTCATCATGCTGTGGAATTTTTGAAAGGCAACATTCAGTGTCATTCTTGTCAAGTCAATTTGGTTTTGTAAATGGTAAATTTGTATGTCACTGAAATGAAATAAAGTTTTAAAAGAATATTAATGAGAGCAGTGAGACTAAATCTGCATAAGGGGTGGATCATCCATTTACAGTAAGCCTTACATGAATGGGTGTTGTGGGATAGCATGTTGTGGGTAAAATAACAGAGGAAGCTTGTTACGTGCATATATATATATATGACCTCTGATAAACTAATCACACTTTGGTAGTGACATGACGTTACTATCATCTGATTGGCTGATCATTTTTAAAAAAATCTACAAGGGATGCCAACCTGGTCTGGCCTCCTGTAAACTACTGAGTCTCCACAAGTCTGCACTGTTTTAATGGAGAAACTGTAGAGAATTTAAGTGTTTCAAAACAATGAAAGACATGTTCTGGAAATTAATAAATGAATGTACAGAAACAAAAAGTAGAGAAGGCCTTGCTTCACTGGGCTTCTGTGAGAATACACCCCTGTCTCATTGGCCCCTGCCTGCGGGTTCATGTTTTTTTCCCATTCCAACAGATCTGATTAAAACCAAATGGGTCCAACAGATTGTTGTCTAGTTGACCAGATCAATTGCCGCCTAATTTCAATCAGGTGTGTTGGAGCAGGAAAACAACAAAAGTCTGCAGATATGGTCGCCGAGGACCAGAGTTGACTCTGCTGAAGCAAATGATGTGGTACTTCAAAGAATAATGCGAGTGATTCAAATGTGTATCTGTCAACATTTTGAGGTTGTTGCACAAATAAAATGACAGTATTGTTCAAACAGCAGTGCTCACTGACCATAACTAAAATTACTGGAAGCAGCAAATTCCTTCTGCTGCACTGCTCTGTGCATTGCCCTTCTAATTAAAATGACTTGTTTTTGTAATTGGTCAACTAACATTTTGTACCAGGTTTTTCAAAGAATTCTCCCCTGCCAAGCCAGATTCACGGTCATGTCTCAGGTGTCAACAGTCTCACGTCTTATTTGATGGAGCAGCATTTTGTGTTGCCGAATTGAATTTTGTATTTGTTGTTTTTCTTTGTTGGGATAGTTTTTAATAGAAAATTGGCTAAATAGCCATGTTTTTGAACTGATGACTGCAATTGCAAGCATCAGGGTCATCAGCCATCAAGAGTTAAGCCTTAAGGTGCCAGAGTTTTTCAAATAAGATGTTCAATATTGGTATCAAGAATTCAAAAAGCTGTGCCTTGGAAGTGGTTAGAGATAAAAAGCATATTATACCTACTTGCCAAGTCGAGCCCACAAAATATAAAAATAAAACAAAGTAAAATGCTTCTGTGTGACAAACAAATAACGTCTCACACATGTTTCATGTTAATGGAACTATGTCAGGAGAACTTTCAGGCTGCCCACAGGGTAGTGTTCTTTCACCCGTGCTCTTCTTTCTTGCATTGCTCATTATGAAATGTATTTTGAACTAATTAAATATGCAGATGACATGGCCTTGTTACCCAAACAAACCCCTGTCTTGCCCACATTAGAGTATTGTTACCTTTTTGTAGATTTTCTGGAACCATCGTTGCCTGGCATGGTCCCACTGATGAGAAACCGCATTATAAAACTTTTAATCATGGATGCTTGGTTTCGTTTTGTGCATGTGTCACACACTAGTAAGATCACGTGGATAAACCGATTTGAAGATTTAAATGTGGACCAGTGGATTCAGCAAAGAAACCTTACAAGACATAATCTGAGAAGGAGGAAACAAAAGACAGACAAAGAAAGAGCAAGAGACCTTTTTTTACTGTCTGGAGAGATCCCACAGTGGGATGCAAGATGGCTGCTGAATTAGCCGTCATGAAAGGGAACATCACTGAGAAGATGGCATAAGTTGAGTAGAGCATTTTTAAGGCCCTTGAAAAATGGTGTCCAGCTAGGCTGCTACAGATCAGTGTGTCAGAAACAAAGGAGTTGGTCATTAGCAATAAACTTGATAAAACAGTACAACCAGATTCACTTAAAGGGCAGCTTGTTGAAACTGTGGAAACGTTCAGATATCTTAGGACAGCTGAATATTTAAAGAGTTCTGGCAGATGGTGATAACCCCCTGTCCTGTCTGTTTGAGCTCCTTAGGTCAGGAAGGTGATTTATGGCGCGTTCAGACCAAAAGCAGCGAGACGCTCTCGCTGCTCAAAGTTGGACGCTGGATGCTCGTAAATCAGACGCTTGACATTTTAAATCAAAACTGTCTTGATGCTCCAAACGCTCTCGATGCTCCTAAGCAGGACCCGGATGTTTTCCTTTTTTTCTCTCTCTCTACAATGGCGGATGTAATGTTCGGCTTGATTTATTTGCTCCACACGGTCCTTTTTTGCTCCTGTCATGGTCATACATGACAGGCTGGGCACAGACGGGCATAATTAGTGTGTCCTCCGTTTGTGTCTTTTGTGAAGTAATGAGAACACCTTCCCGACGTAACTTCGTAGCATATCTGCTAAAGCTAAAGCTAAGCTGCGCTGATTGGTTGACGCTCCGCGTCAAGCAGCGAAAGTTCATATTTTCCAACTCGAGCAGCCGACGCTCAAACGCCCAAAACGCGCTGCTCCCGACGCTCAAAACGCGCTGCTCAACTGCTCGCCGCGCCTTGACGCGCATTTACATAGACTTGACATGTAAACCTGATGCTCCCGACGCTCTCGCTGCTTTTGGTCTGAACGCACCATCCGAGTTCTTCTGGCTAACTTTCCTTTTAAAAATCTGTACCACTGCAGTAGGCTACTTTAATTTAG
>JAVQJG010171787.1:0-10694 GCA_036024015.1 Craterocephalus amniculus
AAATGCCGGCCTTTTCTATTTAAAGCTACAGTCTCTGGTGTTATTATTCTTGCTCCCCACTCCTTAGAATCTAGAACTGGTCCAGCAGCACGTTAATTGGTGTGAAACCAGTGCTACAACAACCTCCAGCAGAATTCGGCTCGGGGAGGGCGGCCATCTGCCTCCACCGGTTGCAGTGGAGACGACAGAAAGAGAGACCAACAGAAATGTGATCCAGCAAGATCTACTGAGAGTAGAGAAATATGTTAATGATGGCAGTACTGTCATATGTTTGTACCATAGAGATAAGGAGCAGGAAGATGAGGATGAAAAGCCAAGTGCATCATGGGATGTCCCTCAGCAGTCTAAACCTATGGCAGCATAACTACAAGATGACTAACCATCCCTCCTAAGCTTCTGAATGTTTCAAGCATGACCACTAAGATGAAATTGGAAATTTTCCTTTAGTTTGTCCATGAATTTATGTTCACAGTTCTGCATTTCCAGCTTTACTGGAGACTAAAGATCTGAACAGCCTTTTCTCCAAGCTGTGAAAGCCAGTACAAAACCTGAAACTGCTCTTCAGTTTGTCTAATTAAATGGACTAAATGTAACATTTTGCTGAAAAATGTCTTTACAATAGCCTTTTTATTCGACCCTTTATAATTAAAACATTGTTTGATGAGCCGACTGACACCTCAGCAGTTCAGCATCATAAGCCTGTATCTTATTTTCCTGATCCTTCCTCGGGTCGGAAGTTCCCGCGCTGTTTCTGTGGGATGAGACATCTCTAGTGGCCTTATACTGTCAGATGCTGATATTATGAGTCATACATCACACTGCTGGTGATTCTCTCTGAATCAGCCATTACCTGGTCAAGTCCAATGCAAGATATGCCTCATAATTTTTCCATTTCTCAAAACTAAAATTTTAGTTATTGTCAGTCTAATTTTTAATTATCATTGGTACTTTTCCATGAATTTACCAGATTTATTAGCCGCCCTTTACCAGATTTATGATAAATTCTTTACCACATACTTTTTTGTAACTGCTGCCATTATGTTTGATGAGCGAAGAAACCCTAAAAAAGCGTGTTTTCTATTTCACAAGCATGTGGGAAAAACAGACCCCAAAACGCCTAGGAAAGATGCACATCAACCACTCAAATCACCATATGACTACATCACACATTTGCAGAGGAAGAGGGGAAGCTGTGGGAGTGAAGTGCTGCCTCCTGGTGGACGGGAGGACTGAAACTTCCTGGACATGTCCTTCCTGTGATGTCCTCTGTCTGGTGGTGAACGCAAACTTTTTCTTGTTGTTGTTGTAGTAATTTATGGTCAGGTGACACCTGATTCTTTTGTAATTAGTTGCACAAAAATCAGTCGTGTGTGATACTGCAGGTATCCTCCCTCAGGTATTCCTCAATCCACCTGACTTTGTCCTCCAGCTGTTCTTGGCGACATGGGGAGGAGAGCATTCACTCGCTCTGCTCTTCAACTCTGGAATTCACTCCCACTGGATAACATCGACTCTCCTTCTCCGTCTGTTCCAGACTCAAAATTCCCCTGACAAGGTAACATACCCTCTATAATTACTCAATATATATTTTATGCCTGTATCTTTATCAGTTCATTTATTTTGTAGTTGTTGATTTTATTCTCAGCTTGTTTTATTGTTGTTGTTGTTGTTGTTTTTACTGTGCAGTGTCCTTGAGTAACTAGTTTTCAAATTAAACTATGTTTCCTTTTCACATTTCAACCAAATCCACCAAAAACTCCTTTATGAACATTGTACTTTACAAGTTTCCAAGACTTGCATAAAGAATATTTTTATTCCCAGGTCTCCAGAAACAAAGTAATTACAGGTGCTGTTTTAAATTTCCTAATTTGGGATTATTTCAGAAATCGAGAAGCAAAATTTGTCCATTTAGGTGCTTCGTCACAGCAGTGAACTAAATCTACTAAAAACCACTTTATCCTTCATACTTATGAAGATTCTGACAGTTTTAAACCAGGCTGCAGGAGGAGAGGGAGGGGCCGCAATGGTTGACTGCGCTGTTCTGTGATGGAGACTTTAGACAGACTCACGCAAATTTTTAATGCTGTAACAATACGTACAATGTAGTGGGAGAGAAACTAAAGCACCCATGTTATTACACTAGTACTACACTTGTATCAATACCAGCTTTAGCATTGATACCAACTTTCTTATCCATATTATCGATATTTGGATTGATCAGAAGCATTGCGACATTTTGATGCCAATAGTTCTTTGTAACTTGGAGTGAACCACATTCAGATCACCAACAGAGCCATGTTTAGAAAAGTCTTGATTGGTGGGACATTAAGTAAAGTCTCTTCTCTCTCGACCTGCTTCCACCACAGCTTGGATCTTCACATCCGCTGGGATCAGGTCTGGTTTGAAACTGAAAACAGGCAGATCCAGTTCTGTGCTGCTGATCCTGCCTGACCAGCTGACCTTCTCAACCCTGACAAAGGTAAACCCGGCCAGTGATTTAAAGCTCCAGCAGCAGGAAACTTTAGCTGCTGGGAACCACAAGAGCACACAAAGGTCCAGTTCTCACAGCTCCTCTGCTTTCACCAAGAACTGAAATATCTTTCAATCAGCCGAGGAGGAGGAGGATGGCGGAGCTGCTGCAGGTGTGTTTAGTTTGGGAAAGCCTCGATTTAAGTGACATTATATCACTGCTGCTCTCCGTACATCTGCGGCGCTGAGGAATGAGACTATTTCCTGTGAGCTGATGATGTCAGCCTGATCCGGCTGCAGCAGTTTCAGGTTTTCCTCTGTCCTCATGAAGGACTGCAAGTCATCTCAGTCAGGAGGAGCCCAGAGCCGTGACCTTCAGATGACACCAGGCCCCCCCACTAGTACCATCTAAAAGTTCACCAACAAGATTCTCAAAACATAGTTCAAAGATAATGATCTTCTTTCCAGCTGTGGCGGTCTGATCCATTTCAGGTCAATTTAAAGATCAAGGACTACACTTGCTTTTTGTCTCTGAAGCTCAGATGAGTTTTTCACAGGTTTGCAGCCTCCCTGTGTCATAGTCAGCTCTGTGCTCTCCGACAGGTGTGACAGGTGTTACTGATCATTCCCAGTGCACAGCACTTTTATTTTCACAGCTCAGGTGAAGCTGGAGGAGCTGTCAATCAAAGAAACTCCTCGTAATCAACTTCAGCCTGCAGTTGCTGGTGGACAGCAGAAGGCTCCTGAGGTCTGACTAAGGATCCAGTTTGGTGTGGTGAGATAAGAACATGCATCAAAAACATGATCCAATTTAATTTCTGATGGTTTAAACATGAGATAAGATCCAATGATGCTGGACCAATAGCGTCTGATGTTCTCACACTACTACATCACAACTTAAGTGTTTCATTTATATCCCTCCCTGTAAACCCTAGAGATGGTTGTGTGTGAAAATCCTTGAAAATCAGCAGTTTCTGAAATACCAACAACCATAAATGAACAAAGTAATTTAAAGACCCTGCTATATAACTCTTTGACCTTAAAAATCTGCTTTACAGACTCGTTTGATGGCACAGTGGCATCTATGTGCATTTCTAGAGCCATTGCGCCTCCCATGGCTGAGAAACCGCACTGTAACTTTTACATCCAGGATGTTGCCTGCTGAGTTTCGCTTTGCGCATGCTGTCGGATTTGGCAAAGAAATATTTGAAGACAGGAGGAGGGGACACTAAAGAGAGCCAAAGAGGAATAAGCAAGAGACAAGAGTCGATAAAAGACAGTTTTTTACTGTCTGGAGAGGCTCAGTACAGGTGGGATGAGGGATGGATGCTGGATTGACTGTCACAGAGAAAATGATAGAAGTTAGAGTGGGTCTGTGCCTCTTTTATTTGCAACACATGTAGAAGGTTTTGTATTGTAACAAGTTTGAAATGATCATTTCCAATGCAACAATGGGTCATACTTTACTATAGAGCAGCGTCACTACCGCCCCTACTGTACATGGCTTTCCTCACAGTGATGAAACAGGAGGGGACCGTTCTCTGCAAATAAAAACATGGCATAACATCAGCAGGAAACGACCAATCCTAAATATGAAACTGAACACAGGTTGAATAGTGAAGGCCCACAGCCATGTAGTTTTACACTGACAGCTATGAGTAATGAAAACAGGTCACACAGAGGTCATTTAAATGGCAATAGAGGCGAGCTACTGGTCGGCATGAAGCTCTGTTACTTTTGCTTCAGGAAGAAGTCGTCATCGTTGCTGCTGCCGCGGCTTCCCGTCTGTGTCATTCTTCCCCTCTGCTGTGCAATTTCGGGGGTTCAGCCTGTTTTCTCCTGTGTGTTGAACCCCAGTTTGTGTTCAGTCAGCTCACTTTAGATACTGTATAATCACCCCTCACAGAAGTACGCACCAAAAAACCATCAAATTAACTACCCTGCATCTGGTGAAATCCTGCTGTTTCACCTGTACAAATCTCACCAAGCCTGAAAACCATTTTTTTTCTGTGGTGGAGATCTATGTTTACAATGTCCAGACAAACTGGAGTTTGAACAACCCCCATACACAGTTTACCATTTCTGAAAATGCCGAATCTTCTTGACTGCGCTGCAACCGAACTGTGTAAAGACAACAGCTGATGAACTCTCCCTCCTGCTATGTACAGTAATGCGTCATGACTTCAAAGTTGCACGTTATTTTGGAAAGAATTTTTCCTTAATTTGATACACTTGCCAGGTATTTGGAAACCAAAGAGAATAACCAAAGTTGTAGAAACATTTCAGGGAAAGACATTAAAAATAACATTAAAGTTGCTCTTAAACAATAATGCCAAATCAGGAGCAGCCAAATTTCAACAAGTGAGCAGCAGTGTCTGAAAAAAAGAAAAAGATTCTCCTCTATGCCTGGAATAAAGCCATGAAGTCCTTTTTAATGCAGGAGTGGACCAAATATCAGATGACCCGGAGTTGGCTTTGTTAGTGTAGGAGCTAAATAGTAGCATAAATAACTTTAAATGAGGAAAAAAGTATAAATATGTTTATTGTTTCTGTTGTGTGTTTGTCTTAATGGAAATAAAATGGAGATATTTAGAATGATGTGCAGATGAAAGAAGACTTGTTACTGTTGATCTGTGTGTTATTTCTACAGATGGTACTGTTAGTAATAATTCTGTTTTCTTGTTCTGGTTGGCCTTTATGGTGTGACCTCTACTGATACATTTAGTTAACATACTAACAATATTTCAACTTCATAATATGACAACTGAATCTGTCCTGAAAACGAAATGTGACTGGGATAAAATCTTCAACATGATTTTTTACTTAAAAAAAACAAATAAAAAACAAAACACAACAAAAAATAGTGAAAATTGATTTGGAGTTTTATGGGCTAGTTTAGTTTTGTAGAACTTGATCAGTTGATCCTGCTTGTAAACAAAATGTTCTTATTTTAAAAAGATTTCCTGTTATAAATTTTATTTAAAATGTATCTACTTTCCATATCATAATTATTTTACACAATCGTCAGTGTAGGAGACTCAGCATCCGTCTGGATCTGTATTTAATGTTATTCATACTCTGCTGAGGATGTGCTGTTTCTTTGGTTTTTCCATCCCAAAATGAGTGAAAACCAGAACAAACCATCATGGGCAAGTCGCTGTGATCCTGCAGCATAAGTCCAACTCATTTACCTTCAGAGTGTAAAACAGGCCACACACAGACACCTTCAGGTAAGAAACTAGCCTAATAAAAGCAGAGGCGAGTGTGTTTCTGCTCGGTTAAACTCACCATCAGGTCATTTAAGAGTTCCCATGAATGTTCAGGAAGATGGAAAATGGCCTTAACTGTTGTTTTCACTCCGTCCTCCTCCTCCTCCTCCTCCTCCTCCTCCTCGATGACACCTCCTGAATAGGACAAAAAGTGAAGCCCTGTTGTCCACTTTACACCTGCTTCTCTTCTTCATCTGTCTTCATTTTTCTGGAGGAGGCAGGATGTTTGGCTTGGCTGCGACCTGCTGCATGACTTAATCCCTTGGTGCTATTGTTAAATATTTCAGGCAAAAAATAATGAAAACCAAATGCGGTGCAGGGAAGAAGTTTCGGGTTTCAGGGCCTGCGCCTTAAAAACGTTACGTCTGCTGCAGAATGAGGCCAAATAACTCACTTATGTTTCCCTTGTAACATTACGCCAAACATGAGATCTTTACTTTGTCAAATCTGGTGAGTATCAAACCAACTGTATCAATAGGAAAACAGTTTTAATAAGCATTCCCAGGCGAGGGCTGAGGAACACCTCTCACCTGGAAGCTATTAGAGCCGACAGGAAATAGAGGCAGAGATCGAGTGCTTCCCAATAATGTGTGTCCCCCCGGAGAGAGGAAATATGTAGATTCATCATAAAACATATCGGAGCACTTGGTCTGTAACCGAGGAGAGAAAATCAGCAGAGACAGCTGGGCACCTCCAGCCCTCCATGATAATATCGCACAAACATCTGTGGATGCAGCGTGCAGAGAGCGTTTCATCGCTCATGTTGAACGTCTCTCCTGACAGTCACGCTGTAAACACCTTCTCCAGATGGACGCCTGGATTTATGGAGGCTCGTTCTGCCAAGAAGAAGGAACACAAGAGAAGACGGGCAGGATGGGAAGAAAAATGGATCCAAACTTTTAAAGATGTTTGAACAAAAATATGAGATGTAACAAAAGTACAGACACTGTGTCAAAACTGCCTGACTCTCACAGTCAGGAGCTTTTTCTTTTTCTGACCTCGTACCTCAGTCTGCTGAGTCTTTCACTCATACAACTTATTTAAAAGACATTTAAAAGTTGACATTTGTTTAACAATAATGAATCTATGATAATCAAAGACATGGTATCACACTTGTTCTCTAATTATTTATTCTTGTATTTCTCTATGAGTTATGTTTTTTTTGTAATGACCTTAAGCAAATAATATATTTGCTTTTTAAACTTGTTTTTGCATAACCAACTAACTCCATTGTGAGCATAATTGTTCATGTTGTGTACTACACTTTTGCCGGAAGATTCCACCAGGGGGCACAATAGAAATTAGGGTGTGTTAGAAAAATCATTAGGTTAAAATGATGTGATATGTCTATCAAACTGAACTATCATTTGCAAAACAAAATTGGAAACAAAAGTGTGTATCAGTGACAGAAAACTGAAGCAACAGAGAGGGCTGCAGAGCGATCAACTTTAGGTCATAGAGCGGCTACAATAAGGAGGGTTATGCCCGCACAGTGGTGTGGTGATTGCATCGCTGCCTCACAGCAGGAAGGTCACTGGTTTGCGTCCTGGGCAGAGTTGGAACCAGAGGGGATTTGTTTGGGCTGGGGAGGGGTTTTGAAACAGTGGCCTTTCTGTGCGCCGTTTCCATCTTCTCACCATGTCAGTGTAGTTCTCACCGGACACTCCACCTACCTCTCACTGTCCACAGATGTACATGATAAGTTAAATGGCCACTCTTAGGAGGGAGTGTGTGCGTCTTGCTGTAAACACCTGCAACCAACTTGTTCATTTAGCTAGCAGGCTAAAAACAGCTAACTTGGTCTATTTTATGTTGCTATCAAAGGAATATATGCTGGGTATGTCTGGCTAGACTTAACTGTTGAGCTAACAGGGCTAAGAAATTTAGATACCGTAAGGTGCATGGATCAGTGTCAGTCGGAGTGTACTTTGTCCTGTAGGTTTGTTATTTCCTGATAAACTACTGCATTCCATACATTATCCCTCACAAAATGACCACTGAATTAAATAATGACTGCTGTCATGGGCAGCGAAAATATTTTTATTTTTCAATCACTTAATATTGCTCAGCAGTGCAAATAATCCAGCCACGTATCTCAACGGCAGAAAAACTAGAAAGTGAGTCCTCAGCAACACCCTGAAAAACGGATTGCTTCTGAATTCATTTTAAGATCTCGTGAGTGTTGGGGTTTTGTGCCCTGGATCCAAAGCGAGTTAGATTCACCTTGTCCAAAATTCAAAAGACAAAAGTGACCAATCAACACGCGTCTTCCGCTCACATGATTCGCTGACGTGATTCCAACCTGTCGCCTGGTAACAAAAACAGAGACAGAGATGGAGGAGGATATGTTGTTGCTTCTTTTGTTGATGAGGCGCCTCCGTTGTCGCCGTTGAAAAGTCAGACAAACATGGGTTAGCTCTTGTCTGTTTTTGTTACCAGGCGACAGGTTTGAATCGCGTCAGCGAATCATGTGAGCAGAAGACGAGTGTTGATTGGTCACTTCAATTTCTGCCCGCAGTTCGTAGCTCAGGAAGAGCCGCACACGGTGAGTTTTTCACCTCGCAAGGAAAAATATCTCAAACTTCTTTGATTGTCCCCGAAAACTAAACATTTATTTTTTGTAATGTATTTATGTAATGTATTACGTTGTAAATGTAAATCAAACCTGGAACACAATGCATTCTTCAGTTAAATATCCTGCATTTGCACTATATTAAATACTTTAATATAAATTAACAACTAAATAATTAGGTAAGTAGGTAGAACAGTGTAGGCCTACTAGTTGAATGATGCCCTTGCAAATTTTGCCTATAGGGCCCCAAAACACATTACAATAGCATCTGGGTCCACATACATGGCAACTGCCATATTTGCCACCATATTTACTTTACCCTGAATGAACAAATAACTGTGTGTGTGTGTGTGTGTGTGCGTGCGTGTGTGCGTGTGTGTGTGTGTGTGAAGTAACAATCCTTATGCCCTTGGGCTTGGCCACTGGCAGCCACCGTCACTTAAAGGGGAAGTTCGGTATTTTAAAGACTGGACCTATTTTCTAGTATGAAATACGATCATTTAGTCACCCAGACAGTATTGTTGTAAGTTGAATTCCTTCCAAAGATATTTAGATTTACTGGGGATCAGTGTACATCATATATATATAATCAGGGTGAAAGGGGCCAGCTCCCAGCTTCTCCAAAACGTTGTGTTGTCAAAAATTTCAGACGAAACACATTCGGTGCAGATCTTTACATCAAAAGTAACTGAAACTGCACTACAGCTTTGTTTTGTAGGCTTTTTAACGATTGGGTGACAACAATGACATCACGTCTGGTGTCTCAGGCATTCCCTTTCCATGAAAAGTTGTCTTTTGTTCATTTATTTCCAGCTTTGTAAATGTGTTTTGCCACTTGTGAATTTGTTTCAACAATTGTACAAGTGTTTCATAAAAATGTAAATTTGTTTTATTCTTAAATTTCATTCTGCTGATTTCTGTCTTTGTTTTGGACAGAAACTGGTTTCTGTATGTTTCCTGGCAGAAACGTTTTACCTCCTGATGGATCTGTCCAGCTTTCTTTACATTGAGTCTTTCTGCTGCAGGTGAGAGAGCCTTCCTCATCTCCATTGAAATTCATACAGTGAGCCCATCATCATCATCATCATCACCACCTCAGAGGCTGAAATCAGCGTTAATAAATCAATCTCCAGCCTGAGTGAATTCTCCTTCCTCCCCTCAGCTGCTTGCTAAACAAATGGATTCAGCCAGCATGTTTAATGAGGGGGGGTGGGGGGGCAAAGGTAACTAATACTTTTAATGATCTCAGCAGACCAGACTGAGCCGTGGGGAAGGGGGGGAGGGGGTTCTGGACAGCGGAGCAGTGGCAGTCGTGGATGAAGATGCTCCAGCAGTGTGGCAGATTTATGAGCGAGTGTTGGAGATGGAAGATCATGGTCGTCAGGCAGTCGGAGAAACGGCCACACACTGACATAACAGGCCTGCTGAGGGTTGGATGTTAGATGGCGTCGGAGTGACTGCAGAGATGAAGCAGGCAGATCACTCAGGATCAGGTTTCGCTTTGTTGATGGAAATTTCTGATGCATAATGAAAGCTGTCCAAGTAAAACGAATTGATAAATTTTCATGGAAACATGTTTTATGTGTGAGTCATTGATCCAAAACTATTCAAAGCTGAACCGTGCAGCTTCATCGATGTTCTTCCGGGGATTTTAGAGAAACACTGCCGAACTAAAGCATTTTTTTCTCTCTGATCCCCATAAAGATTCCATCTCGCATCCTAGCTGTACTCTGAGCTACCTCCAACCAGTAAAAGTCCAGCGACTCTTTTCTGACTTTCTCTCTCTTCCTCTGATAATGTCCTGCTTTTCTTTAATGAATCAGTCACAGATGCAGTTTAATTTGTTCAGATTGTCGTTGCAGGAAGATACAGCATAGGACCACCTTGTTTAAACCCGAGATCCTGAATTGAGACTAATGCAATAAAACCATGATCATGAAGTCGAAACACTGAACATAAAGAATGAGAGATTGCGTCTCAGTGTGCATTGAAAACAGCCTGTGTGTTGATATCCTGGTGTGTACAGAAATAGGGTGCATAAAGTCAAAGTCTGCTGTAATGTGATGCTCTAGACTTGGAACAAAAAGGGTTGTGAAGTGTTTCTCCCCCTTGATGCTGCAGGACAACAACAGCGGAATGTACACAATGAATCTCATGGTGCCATCAGAACTGGTCAGCAACACATTATTCTGATGCCAGAAAGTTACATAGTGCTACTTTAAAGGAGCTAAAAGCGAAATTCGTTGTTTTCACTTTGAAGGAATTAAAAAATCTTTTTGTGAAGAACCAGGTGTGTATTTTCATCTGGAGTATAGCGCAACGTCACACAGCGCCTCTGTGTGTTGATCTCCAGCTCTGTGTTTACTAGCCGGCCCGGCCGCGCG